>LJSK01000079.1:0-43105 GCA_001299535.1 Leptomonas seymouri
AGCGGTGTGACGCAGCGAGGGAGGGGGGGATGGGGGCGAGTGGGTGGGAGAGGAACGAGGGTAAGGAGAGAAGGGAAAAAGAAAGGGCTGTGAGCAGGAGAGGCAAGCGGACACACGCCACACAGCATACACGACGGCTGGCCGGCCAAGCGGCACCACGCACGCTGCGGCGCGCCGCCACACAAGCAATGGAAGATCTGCGGCGCAGTGGACCCGCCCCATGGCAGATAGGTAGAAAGAGAAAGCCACCGTGCAAGAGGGCGGCACGCACCCCGGCGGGGAAATGGTGGGCACAGCGACGCAGTCTCTCCACGCATTCTTTTGACGCCACAATTCGTGCTTTTTGACCAATCAGCCCCACCCACATGTGGAGCATCCGTCACAGTACTAATTAGCGAAAAGGCATCAAGAAAAAATCGTTTTCGGTCGGCAATGGTGGTGAGCGCGACAGCGGCCGTTGCGGGCCGCTCGAAGAGGTCATGAAGGACCGCAGCGGGTAAGCACACAGCTCGCCAGCGTCGCACGCACTCTCGTACGCAGCCGCGTACACACATACATACAGCGTTAGAAGGAAAAAGAGGCTGAAATAAGAAAGACATCGGCCAACACCCGGGTACGGGGTGGGCACGGATCATTTTGAACAGAAAAAAGACGTGATGAGGGGCACGAAAAGGGAAAGGGAAAAAGTAATACCGGCGTGTTGGCGGCTCGGTGCACCCACCGCCATCGGTGCGGGTGGATCCACGCTGAAGCACGCGAGCCACAGCAGCCGTCCGTTAAAAAGCCTTTTGAATAAGAAGCCCGCGCGCGAGCTCCGTCGGCGCGCCGCCACGCAGCGGGCTGCATTGTCTCACATAGCGTGGCACGCATCTTTTGGGTCCTCGCGCCTCGGCTACGCGCGAGGGGAGCGGAGAGACCAAGGGGCAGCGCTCTGCACGCGTGCTACGCCTCCGTCTCTAGCTTCGGGTCGTACTTGCCGGACGAGGCAAGCGAGTTCATGCGCGCACGGTGCAAGAACGCGCGGCGTGCGTCCGGGATCAGCTCGTCCTTGCCCTTCCACGCCTTCAGCGCGCTACCCTGCAGCGCACGCCCAAACGTAAACGTCAAGTGCCACGGGCGCGCAACAGGCGCGTTGTTGATCGCATTCAGGTACTCCGAAGACTGCAGCTCGCTCAGACCGCCAGACAGGAACCCGATCGCAGGCACCGCGGGCGGCACAACGCGCGACAGCGTCTGCACCGTCGCAAGCGCAACCTCCTCCGGCGTGCACTTGATCCCAGACTCGGACCCGGCAACAACCATGCTCGGCTTCAGGAACATGCCCTCTAGGATCACGCCATGGCGGTGCAGCGCAGCGAACACCGTCGCCCACACGTGCTCCGACACGCGCTGGCACGTCTCCAGGTCGTGCGTGCCCTCCAGCATCACCTCAGGCTCCACAATCGGCACAAGCCCGTTCAGCTGCGACAGCGCAGCGTAGCGCGCCTGCGTCTCCGCGTTGAACTGGATCAGCGACTCCGATACGTTCCCGTTCTGGATCTTGAACACGTTGCGCCACTTGCAGAAGCGCGCACCAAGCTTGTAGTAGTGTTGCACGCGCTCCACATACCCGTCCATCCCGGCAGTCATCTCCTCGCCAGGCGCGCCCTCGTAGAACGGGCACAGGCCGCCGTCAACGTTCACACCAGACACAACCCCGTTCTTGCGCAGCATCTCCGTGAACATCATCCCGTTGCTGCACCGCTGCTCCACCGTCTCCTTGCTCAGGATCACGCCGCCGATGTACTTGTTCAGGTCCTCCGTCTCCAGCAGAACAACGCGGTACTTGCGGCGATTCGCCTCGTTGTTCTCCAGGCCCATGGGCGCGAAGCGCGCGTCGTACGCATCGTTCGGCTCGTCCGCAGCGAGGATGCCCTTGCCGCGCGTCGCAAGAATGCGCGCCGTCTCCAGCAGCTCCTTCTCGAACGGCGTGCGCACGCGGCCGTACGCGGGCAGCTGCGACTGTAGCACCGTGGCCGTAGCAGACATGGTCAGGAGAGGTGGTGGGTGTGGGGGTTAAGAAAC
This sequence comes from Leptomonas seymouri, assembly GCA_001299535.1. Lineage (NCBI taxonomy): Eukaryota > Euglenozoa > Kinetoplastea > Trypanosomatida > Trypanosomatidae > Leptomonas > Leptomonas seymouri. The sequence continues at coordinate 2,065 of LJSK01000079.1, forward strand.
GGAAGGGAAGAGAGAGGTCAGCTGTTGTAGCGGCAATCTGTGCAGCGCAGCGGTGTGACGCAGCGAGGGAGGGGGGGATGGGGGCGAGTGGGTGTACCGATTTGCGGGGAGATGGAGATGGGAGGGGGGGTGAGAGTTGGAGTGTTGTTTGAAAAGTGGTGGGGGGTGAATGCAGGCGAAAATGGGTGGTGGTAATCCGCGTTACCGGTGGATCATGTCGGGGAGGTGAAAGAGGAATAATGGAGAAAAGTGCTTTGCTATTGGCTGCTGTGTAGTCGTGAGAAACGAAGCTGATTAGGTGTCAGGCTAATAACGTGCTGCATTTGGGAGGGGAAGCAGTGCAGTCGGGGTTCATTGTCGCTGCCTCAATTCTTCAAAAGAATGGCTGTATTTGTTTTTTAGGAGATGTGCACCCTGCGTATTCTGGGTGTGGCGGAGTGGATTTTGTTTCACTCTGCTAGAAGTGATTCTGTGATCAAGTCATCGAAGAAGCCGTCGCTGTCGTCCGCACCTCCTGCGTTGGTAGAATCTGGCTTGAAGGTGCGCATCTCATCCTGATGTACTCCTTGATAATAGGTGCTGTTTCTGAAGAGCCGCACACGTGGGTTGTGGCCGTCCGTCTGGTTGTTTTGAGCAGCTTGTACTGCGAACCGCTGCGCAAACTGGCGCGCAGCCTCTAGCGCGGAGTCGGCACTGGCAAACTCAACAAATACTGAAAGTACGGTTTTATGTGCATTCCAAACCGCGGCCTCTGCCTCCGGCGCTTTCAGGTCTGCAACTGCCGGTAGTCTATCAGAGTTGGAGGTGACTGACGTGAATGAACTCTGTGGGGATTCTAGCGTATCTTCGTGCACGTGGTAGGAAAGCACGCGACCGTATTGGCAGCACTCTTCAATGACGTGGAGAACAAAGGGCTTTTCTGCGCTGTGCAGTGTGACGCTCTCTGTTACCGCACGCACCCCACACGCCTCTTCTCTGGAAATAAACAAATGTCGGAGCACCATGATAGTGCCAGTATCGACCGGCACCACGGGCAAGGATGACTTCAAAGACAAGGTTGACGGTGAATTGCTGCGTGGCAAGAGAAAGAATGAGAAAGGTATGCCTTCTTCCCGGCGACGCTGAGTAGAATCGCGGCCTTCTCTGGCAAGCGTCACACAGAGGCGTTCGTTGGCTCTCTCTGCGCAAACGATGGCGTCCTCGCCTGTATTCCTCTTGACCATCTCTAGTAAGACGGGCTGAAGCAAGTTTTCTCCATATGTAAAAGCAGCATTGAATAAAAGGCCTACCGCGGGTGCGGACGAAACGTTCAGCGGATGAAGGCTGTAAGGGAGTCGGGGGATATCTTCAGCGAGGACGCATTGTACAATGCTGCCGTCGAACAGCTCCCCGTTAAAGTGGTCCGACAGGTGCTTAAAGAGCAGAACGAAACGGGAGGAATACGCACTGTCTGCTGTGGGAGCGGGGTGTGCCCATATTCCGAGCTCTTGCGCTCGATGGCTTGCTGCTATGCTCGAGTGTTCACAGACCCCCCTTTTAGGAGGATCAACAGCCTCGAGCTTGACGCAAACAAGGGCGAGATCGACTTTAAGCACACGGGACACCATCGCAGACGGCTTCTTTGACAATCGGGCATTTGCGTCGGCTGCGTCGCTGGCACCTCCTATGACAGCCGCAACATCACGCTCCCCACGCGCAATACCCTCAAACTGCAGCCAAAATTCTTCGGCCACGTCGATCAACCGCTGCGTGAAGTCCGTGAAAGCTTCGAAATCGGTTATTAATTTAGCGTGAGACAGCGCGCTACGAATGAAAAGACCATCGAGGCCTTCGGAGGGCAAGAGAGTTCCTGGAAGCATCTGTGTTGAGTTGATCGCGGCCACTGAGTGCCCCCTTTGGCCACCCTCACTGTCCTCTGTGCGACGAATGCTTGTCTGTTGTTCCTCTGTGCCTGCAGCTTCTTCCCGAAACCGCTTCAGTAGCGGATCACCTTTGCACCGTGCGTGCACAGAAGAGAGCGCCATTTCTGCTGTTCCATCATTTGCCAATGTCCATCCCCCTTTGCGAACCTCTTTCAGTAAAAGCTCTACCGCATCATCATGAACACAAAATCTGTCGCCGCCCACGACTACATACTGCTGGCATGAGAGAGGTAGGCGTCTTTTTGCACGCACCTCCTTGTATGTCTTGCAGGAACTCGTTAGGGCATCTTGCTCATCTACAAGGTGCTGAAGAATTGGCCCGAACCCCATGTTAACCTGTAGCTCAACGTCGAACAGGACCAGTTGCTCCACGTATGTCAGCTTGTATGGACGCCATCGGCTGAGGTTGTACGTGGGAGGTAACTGACCATCGCCCTCTACGTCAAGCAGCAGATCTTCCAACCCCCCAAAATGTGCTGCGGCGTCGACGTTAATAATGGAAGACCCACCTCCAAGCTGTGATACCGACTCCCACAGTGGTGGTGTGCCGACCACCACGTCGGCGCGCTTATCAGCGGGTAGCGAAGGGTAGCCTTCAAATAAGTTGTGCACGACCAAATGCAGCAAGGGACAGAAAAGATCCAAGATGGCAGCAAACTCAGTACACTGAGAATGAGTCGCACACAACACCACCGCCCGTGGTCCCTGCGCGTGCTCTAGAACTGGCTGTTTGGCTACATGCAAAGCAACTGTGAGGGAAAGGGCATACAAAACTTCCAGCTTGGCGGCGCCGTGCGCAAGCAGGTGCCGTGAACGCGCTGATACGGGGACGTATTCAGCGCACGCCTTGACCCGCAGCTCGGCTTGACTGGCAGGGAAATCCTCCGTAAGAGAAATTCCAGTTCCGCCCAAGTTCACAATTACGTTCTCACCAAACAACGCATGACGATAAATCTCCCAAAACCAGATTCCGCCTGGTGTGCTCGAGGTTGTACTGAAGGGTTGGGGGTATGGTAGTGCATCTCTTATAATTTGCTGGAACGATGATGAGACGAGGCTCGTAAACTCCTCTTCGCTGGCTTGCCCTCGGCTGCGACCTTGATGACTGGACACCATAAGATCGCATGGCACGTCTGGGGAGCTTGAAGGAAAGCGATCCCGTAGCCACGCAGGGTCGCACAGCTTTCGACAGGCCTTTAGTGCCGCTGGATAAGACATCGGAAAAAGAAAGAAAGCTTCTGTTTTTTTGTACCAATACGCGAATAAAGGTTTAATTTATTTTTCAACACGTTGCCAAGCAATCGCATAGGCAGCAAATCACTAGAAGGAAATGCATTTTATTGTCGGGGAAAGGGAAAACAGAGAGTAGCTAAAAGATACAGAGTTGTCAAAAAAAAAAATGCTAACATTTCTTTTAGCGCACTTCTAGCCTTCTTATAACATCAAGAAGCTGACAAATTGTCGGTTTTGCAGGGAGAAAAGTTAAATGCAGAGAAACTACAGCTATATCCATCACAGTAATCTAAGTACTACAGAGATTTCACCGCGGTTCTGCTCTTGCTCACGCCGTCCGTTCCTGCAGCCACATGTGTAACTGGCAACAGCGAAGTTCAACAACAGCATCACAAGCATTCAACAAACGGACAACACTAAGTTCCGTGTGTTACATAGCACCACAGAGAGAGAAGACAAGCATGTCTCGGGGCACATACTCAAGCCAATCAGCTACGAAAAAAAGCTGGTGGCCACCGTGTGCGCCTAACTCAACGAGAAGGACAAGGAATGTCCAATTAGGAACAAAATCTAGGAACTCATACTCAAACACGCCAGCTAGGAAATGAAGCTAGTTGTCACCGTGAGCTACAATTTTTGTCATCTCATGAAGCCAGACCGACACAGACATAGACAATTTCTCTTCCTTCCATTGCACCTACATCGCAAGGACTGCCCACTGGAAAGAAACAGCAACGCACCACCCTGTGCAAAAAAAAAAAAAGGTCAACGTATCCAAATATACAAAAACAATAGACATGTGTTGTTTGTTGGGGTGTAAAAAATCACAAGAAGAGATATTTGTGTGAAAGAGTGAAAGTTAAGGAAGAGGTTTGTAAAGACATTTTTCTTCTTCGTGGAGTTTCAATTAAAGGCCGATGTATATTGGATAATTCAGCGCTAGCGGATTTCAGCAATAGTGGACGCTCCGGTTGAAACACGGTAGAAGAGACATATAGTATCCGATATTCCCCCATGAAAAAAATTTATACAGAAATCCTTTTCCTCTCACTTTTTGTTTACCGCATGGCAAAAACATTTGCTTTTCTTCTCACAAAGATGCAGCGATTGTGGCACAGCAACATAGCACTGTTCCACACAAAACCCACCACAAATTAATCTTGGAAGGCACATGGACTGCGTCGCTAACCGGAGATTCTACATGGTCCCCTTCATTCTGAGCCAATGCAACCGGCAGAAGCCTTGACTTTTTCAAGGTAAAACACGGTGGCCGAAGGCGACTCTGGAGTCGTTGACGAGAAGATGTTGCGGTAGACAGCACCGTAGAGGTAATGTCACCTCCACCGCATTGCTCCACGTTATTGTAAAGGCTTGACGTCACAACATTTTTCAATGCAATCGTACGCTCTGGGTGGATATATTTGCAACGAGAGCCGTACAAACACTTACCCTGAATAAACTGCGCACAAATCTCTCCTCCAATATGTGAGGATGCAGCTGCGCTGAGTGTCACCCTTTTCGCCTTTTTATTGTTCACAGGCTTGCTTGTCACGCCGCTATCACCAAACAGCCACGGCCGCGCTTGCATCTCCTCGTGAAACTTGTGCTCTTTCTCTTCCATGGCGCTAATTCGCCGCAGCAGCCCTAGGTGAAACGGATTATTGTTGGGATCAGGACATGCCATCGCATTGTACTGCAGCGCTTTCTCAATAACAAGAGAGTCTTTCGGATTTACAATTGTGTCCTCGAGACGTAGAAAGATAATTCGTGGATTAATGCAAACAAGCTGTCTCAGCGCTTTACTGGTGCCCTCCCCGCCACGTGTTCCTGAAAGATCAATCGCGCGAATGTGATTGTGTTGCTCTAGAGCTTTGCACAGCGGAACCAACGAAATGTCTGAGACATCTAAATAGCGAATTTGTAGTGATAAGATGGAGCTGTTGTGCTTTATTGCTGCGGCAAAGCAAATAAGCTCGTGGTCACCAAAGGTACCGATTCCTTCCGAGTCCTCAAGACAAACGCTCTGCACTATATTTTGAATAGTCTGTTGAATCAAAATATTTACGTCCATCGCAACATCGTACTCCTCCCGCTCAAAGGTTGAATCATCGACGTCATCGTCAGAAGAGTCACCGCTGTTCCCGGAATCAGCAAGGTAAGCATCGTATAAACTCTTCTTTTTTTGCCATCGCTTTTGCCTTTTATCCCCATACTTTTGCTTTTGGAAAGACATTATTTGCATATTGAATTGCTTGAATTTAAAAAGTGGGGTAAGAGAGAGAGATTCCCCATAAAGTGGAGAAACAGAGAACGGATGGAGAAAAAAGTGGTGACGTAGAGCACACATAAAAAAAAGATCAGACACTCAATTATAGAGATAGCGGTACGAAAACATACTTAAAGTTTGACTTCAACGCCATAAAACGTGTATAAAAACCACTTTCGGCAAGAAAAGGTTGCTTTCTTTCCTGGAGAAAAAATAAGAGAACAAAAAAGAAGCCCTCACCTGCTCTACGAAACAGAAAAATCGTTCCGGTAAGAGCCTTTTGAAATCTTTCATCACTCCCTTTACTGATTTAAAATCACTTAGCTTTTTTCTTACGCCAGAACGATATTAAGAAAAGTCACTGTCAACGGTACTTCATTTATTACCACAGCAATAAAATGTTTAAAATTATTGTTGTGCGTTATTTAGCAAAAAAAAGTGTTTTTGTTATTATGCACCTGTTCACGTATTGCAGAAAACAAAGACAGTTCTAGAGTATTCTCTATAGATTATTATAATAATGTCCAACAACTGACAAAAAAAAACCAATGGCTAGAGAGAACATAAAAGGGGAAAAGGAAACAATAGCACCATTAGAGTGAGAAATCTCTCTCTTGCTTTCCTTCTTTTAGCAGGCAAAAAAATGACTTCTTTACCTAAAACCCAAAGTGACAATTTCCCTCAATGCTGCTCACACAAATAAAATTGAGCGTACTTGTCATAAGATTTTTCCAATTAAATTTCCTCTTATTCTTTTGGGACTTCAGCAGGCTTAAGATATCACAGTTTGTCATTTGAGGTGGACACAAAAACTTTAGCGGTGGAATTTAACCGTGCAGTGGTATAAAAAAAAGTCGCGTACAAAGAACAGTAGGAATCACCTGGAAAAATATTTTTCTTTAAATAAAATATAAGTTCATTCAAAGGCACGACGCATCCACTCCTTCTCGTGAGTCGGAGAAGCCACATCAAGAGATGGAACAGTGAGACCCATGCATGAAGCAAAAAGACGAGAAGTCACCAGGTACGGATCAGCGTCACCGGCGGGACGGCGGTCTTCCATGTAACCCTTGCGCTCCGTTGCGACTGCATTTGGGATACGAATAGAGGTGCCGCGAGTTCCAACACCAGAGGAGAACTCGGAAGCCTTGGAAGTCTCGTGCTTGCCGGTCAAGCGCTGGTTGTTTTCAGAGCCATAAAATACAATATCCTGTCTAACTGTCCTGCGAAGGCGCTCGATATACTGGTAAATGACATCGAGACCATTTTCGGCGCGCGTGGACTCGGTAGAAAAGTTAGTGTGAAGGCCACTGCCGTTCCAGTCGCCAAAAATGGGCTTCGCACGGTAATCAACATCCAAGCCCTCATCTTCCAGGAGACGGAGGAGAACCCAGCGGGCGACTGTCAACTGATCACCCATCTCCAGACCTTCGCAGGGACCTACCTGAAATTCCCACTGTCCCGGAGTGACTTCTCCGTTCGTACCGGAGATGTTCAGACCCATCTCAAGGCAAATTTCGTAGTGCTGATCGCAGTACTTGCGACCGTAAGCAACATTGCTGCCGGTACTGCAGTAGTAAGGACCTTGTGGAGCAGGGAATCCGTACTCCGGCCAACCAAACGGGCGACCGTTACGCGTGGTAATGAAGTACTCCTGCTCAAGACCAAACCAGGGGTGCTCTTCCGGGCACTGCTCAAATACTTGGCGAGCAGTAGCACGAGAATTATCAGGCGTCGGCTCACCGCTAGGAAGGTAGCACTCCGCAAGTACCAAAATCCACGGAATTTTTGACGACGCACGCGGCAGAGAGCACGGGAACGCGTTGACGGGTTTGAGCAGAACTTCAGTGTCCAAACCCTTTACCTGAGCAGTCGAAGAACCGTCAAAGTTCCACACAGGAAAAATACCTTCAGCGAGCAACTCCTTCGGATGCTTTTTCACATCGTCCTGAGGGAGATACATGGTACGATCCTTGCTGCGGATATCGTGGTGCGCATCTTTGCCAGCCAGCCAAATGTATGTCACACGCACGGTCTGTTTGTTTGAGGAGGACATTGTGACGGTTGTCTTTTCGTTAAATACAAAAAATTTTCGACCGTGCAGCTGGAAAAGAAACTTAGCCGAATCTAAAGAGGATTAAAGTGGTATGATGAAAATAAATAAGGAGGAACATAAGGAGAGTATTTCGCAGATCAACAACTGTCGTCTCAAATTTTAAAATGGACGTATTTTTCTCTCTGCATTTCATCACATCAAATACGTTGAACGAACCCACAACTGTTCCTTGTCAACAATATAAAACACACAGCTATAAACATTGGGCACCCGAAAATTAAAGAGAAGAGAAGTGCAATTTTTCCGACGCAACACTGCTTGTAGCCAGTAAATAAAGAGCTTTTTTAATCCTTGTACCGTGAACTGTAAACGTCACTGCTACCATTAATTAGCAGGACCAGAAGCCTTCACCAACATGCGCAATTAGCCATACCAGAATTTATTTACAACCAAACGACAATCAGCTTTCTCACTTTTACACTGATGGTGAAGAGTTAAATACACCTCACACGATCCGAATATTCACAATTCGACCTATCCTTTGAACTCCACATTCACTTCTGTGAAGCACGACACCGTCCCACGCACTCAGTCTTTCATACTTCAACAGCATTGCCTATCTCTGACCGATCACCACTTTCCGAAAGGGCTCACTGCGCGAACAGCACCCTCCGTATACCCTGAACAGCATGAGTAAAACTCGACGCCCACTTCAACCACAACCCTCCGCACGCATTCAAAAGGCTCAGTAACTACCCACTACCACTCACTCTCAACTCTGCGCTGTAATTGGCCTACACAACGTCAACCCCACCACAAATGTACCACTTCTTGATGATGACAAGCATCCTTCTCTTTCAGACACTGAGGAAAAAAAAACACAACAACCCATAGGTCTTAACCTGCCCCCCCTCAACCATCGAAACTGTTAAAACCTTCGAAACAACTAGACCTATGCCCTTTTTCGCTTACACCTCCACCATTCCTGTACAAATCACAAAAACAAACGACATACAGTACTCCTTTACAAAAGCCACCAAAATGCGCTCAACACACTTACAATCACACCCCATACGTAAAAACAGCAGCTACACTTAACCATAAGGTATTCACACAAACCAACACATACCCATACACATTTGCTCACAGACAGAAAAAAAAAACTACCAATCGAAGTAAATCAGCTGCGTGAAGATGTACTATTTCACCGGAAACCGTGCACTACTAAACACTGCTCGCACACACATCAATTTTACCAAAACAAAACCATCATTGACACATACCTTTCGACAATACAATATTACCACATTTTTAGTGCAGCAGAAGCACTAACCCCCCCCGCTCACAACGTCAAAGAACACAGAGTAAGTACGTTAAACTATAAAACAAAATCCGGCAAAACGACTTATCAAGTTCCCAAATGTGTTTCTTTAGCGTGGAGTATTCAAAAAGCCTATTCAACAACTGCACTTACCACGCCAAAGTTACTAATTGGGCAAATTGCATTCTACACGTCAAACAGTTGCTACGACGCTAACCGTGAAGAACTGGCGTTTGTTAATGCAACCATCGTCCAAAAAACAACAATTATATCGCTAATAAATGCTTATTTTCTTTTCCCACTTCTCCCGGCTACAGATGCACCGCAAAGAATACTAACACTGCAAAGCCTATATACTGTGCTGTTTGTATATTTGATAAGAAACAACGTTGTCATGATATACTGAAGTAAAAGCCCCTGTTTATCCATATGTACAAGCACCCATCTTTTAACGAAGAAACAGTTGAAGGGTGGTAGGGTGGTAAGTTGGTGTTGGGAGTTCAGATTTATGGCTCTATTTAGCTCATTACACTTTTATATTGTGCCTTTTTTCCTGGCGTCAAGACTTTGCACGTTGGGTGAGGCTCTCACAAGTACTAAGAAGGCTATATGTGTTTAAAAACTAACTCCACTGCTGTCAGAAGGTTATGGGGGTTGGTGGAAGGTGTGTGGGTTTCTGCAGGGTGTCGCGGAAAGCTTCTGCTTTGTAACGCGCTTTATGGGTGGGGGTAGTTCTACCTGTTTTGTGACAAATCTGTTGGCTTCTTCTTTGTCAAGGGAAAAGAAGAGTCTTGGATTTCTCTTTAAAGGCATCACAGAATTCAAAAATTTGGCACAGTTATTATTGTTTGTTGTTTTTTCGTGTGTTGGTGCACTTGTCTGTCTTAGTTGTATGGACTCTGCATTCCCAGGTCTACGTACCTGTGAAGATCGCTGTGTTGTGGACATTCCTACGGTTTTGTTGTTTCACTTACGTGTTGTCAAACCTACATGTTTTTTTTGGCTGGAGTGTTTAACGCTGTTAATGTGAACCTTCCAAAGCACGATGAAGCTGCTGTGGAAGCGGGTGGGGGGGGGGATGAGGGGTACCGCTGGTGATGGGTGGAGCCAGTTATTTCATAACTGTGTTGTGCATTTAAAGTTCTTTCTGGTAGCCGTTTGTCTGGGAGAGGGTAAGGCTATGGAGTCATGGAAAACATCTGCGTCTTTGCCCTTGACCCTTATGAAGTTCTTGGAAGGGCATGGGCTACATTTGTAATTAGGGGGTTGTCCAATGGTGTGAGCTGTGCATTTGCGCGCAACGGCCAAGTAAATGACAACAAAGGTTGTGCTTTCGAGATGTTGCGTTTTTTTTCTTTTTTGAGTCTGGTGGGAGAACTTCGAGTTGAAGCTGATGGTGCAGAGAATGGGCTAAAGGTGCGTGGGACATCATTGCTGGAGGTAGGTAGAAAAAGGGGCGGATATTTTGGTGTGCTTTCTGAAAATAGCAAACGTAAAATGACCGGAAAGGGGAACGTGCGGAATGCACGAAAGACAGTTGTAAAGAGGACTTCTTAAGCCACTGCCTCCGTTATGGAGGATGAGTTGAAGTACAGCGTACTGGAGATTCAAAACACTGTTGTCATTTGATGCTTCAGTGCTCATTCGGAGCTCTTTATCAGCTTTTTGGTTGGAGTAAATTGACGCGTTGCGTCGACGGTAGTTTATGAGCTGGATGAAATAAAGTGTGCTTCTCACGCTTCAAGATGTGGTGTAACATTCTTGTTGGCTTACAAGTATGATTCTTGAATAGATCTTATAATTATAAAGAGAAAAACAGTAAAACGTATTTTCTTGGGTGAAACACTGCTGGTTTCCTTGTGGCATTATAAGTTAAATGCGTCTGCTTAGCGTTACTGGTTATTTTTTTTTTGATGCAGGTATTTCATGCTGCTTTTAGGGACCCCATCTTAAAGTGTATCAATTAATTACGTTTTATCATTTTCTGCTCTTTTTTCCCAAATATGTATTTTTTTGTGGCTTTAAGTAATACTAAAATCGACAAATTTTAGCATTAAAGTAGACGAAATGGCGGAGCTTCAAAATCAGGTGAAAGTGTGCATCAACAGCACGGATGACTTTTTAGTTTCTTTAAGCGAAGCAAGTGAAGGCCAAATTGAAGGTTTCATCGACAATACTTATCGAAAATTTCTTCAACTTGCGTGGTCTGAGCTTCCCCTTCACAATGCAGACGGTTCTGCCCTGGCGACAGTTTCGTGTATGACCTTGTGGGAGCTTCTAAAAGAATGCACCAGCACTTGCAACCCATCAGTGGCATTAAAAAAAGCTTTCGCGGTTCAAACACTGACAGCGATGTACCCCAAATCGAAAGATCGTCGCTGCATGTTCCAACAATTAAACTGCTGCGGAAATAGTGTGCAAACAGCAGTGCCACTAAGCACACACATTCCACTTGAGACTTTCATACCGGAGGTACCGGAGAACGATCTTCACAGAGACTACTGTAGTGCGGTGCGGGCAATTACGAAAATTGCCCGATCAGGAAGTTTCCTGGACGGGAAGGAAACACCCACTGTATCTGCATTATTACGAACTTTTGTCACGACAATATTACCTAGGTGCATTTTAGTTGATTCATCGGATCCCCAATGTACACCAAACAGTAGCGCAATATGTATTGTTTTTCATGGATCGAGCAGAACGTGGAATTCTGCTTTTTATTTTCTCATGTCACTGTGGAGCTTATTAATTATTGGGGAGTACCTGAATCTCGCAGAGTCGAAAGAGTTGATTGTGCTTCTGCGCTCATCGCGTTGGGCGTCCCAAACTGTAAGAATTCACAGAGAGAGAGTTTCCTACTCAAAAATTCTTTCTCCACTCGCAGATATTAGTGCTTTGTGCGTTTCGCTCAATATGCGATCACCGTCGGCATCCGTGGACACAATTCCACTCGTTGATCCCCGAGTTGTTCAGCTTCTATGCGGAAAAGATTACAAAGATTTCCTTTCAAATCAGACTGATACATTAGCGAGTGTCAACACACAACACTTTATGATCGAGTGTAAATCGACCTTAGTGGATGAAAAGACCGAGTATGTCAAAGAGCAGCTTGACAAGGCTATCCCCAATGAAATTGAATTTATGGGATTTAGCTCATCGTGCCGCGATTTTGACCAACTTGCGTATCTTTGTCGTGATCTCCTTTTCTCGCATCCTGTGGCTTGTTTGCGCTCGAAGAACAACCTACAGGCACGGAGTCGTGACTTGCTGTTTAATCGGAAACGGGGGCGTGGAGGGAACGATTTAGATGGACCGTGTTTTATTCCTGTCAATATTGGTCTTTCCCATATCATGGAAAAAAGTTGCGCTGAGTCTCAGGTTACTCTGGAGCGTTTGTGCTGTAAGTGGAAAACAGAGTAGATTGCTTTTTTGGGATGTGCTGGATTTTTGATCAGTGAAGGTGCAAAGTGTATATTAAGATTAACATGATTTCCTGTCTGTATTGAAACGCGTAACGCCGGGTGAGAAAATATTGAGAATATTGTAGAGGAAGACTTTCACATGCGGAGTTGCTCCGTAAATAAAAATATTAAAAGTGGAGTATCTATCAAACGGAAACCAATCAGCATCTCTTCACTCATCTAGTTTTTGTGTTTTTTTCCGTGACGAGAGAAGCTGGGTGTATTTAATTTTCGCAAAAACTTGCACAGGTTTCCTCTTATGAAAGTCAGCAAAACTATTGTTTAATTGGCTTCTGATCTTTCTATCTTTTTTTGTAATCTCCTATTCGTTCTGCTAACAACAATAAAAATATTATGATGATGATTATTATTATTATTATTATTTATTAATATTAATATTAACACTATTATTATTGTATTATTATTATTATTATTATTATTATTATTATTATTATCATTATTATTCTGATTAATAATAATAACAATATTACTATTAATAACAACACCGAATTATCGAAAGAGAATAGTTTTCTACAGAGTTCCGTCAAAGCCTTATTTCTTCGTTTTTATTTAGTTCAAGAGTTTTACACATTTTTCATTTTTCTCTGACATTTTGAAAGCTCTCCATCACATTTTTTTTGCATAAAGGCTTTTTTTCGCTCTACAAGCTAAAGAAAAAAATGCCACATATGGAGCTCAACCACATGCTCTCCCCTGAGCAAAAGAAGGCTGCAAGCCGGAGTTATCTGCCCGTGCCAAAGAAGTGCGTCGTCACTGGTGGCACTGGGTTTGTGGGAACTCGCTTGGTGGAAATGCTTGTGGAACGCGGCGCGGAAAAGGTGGTTTGCTTTGATATTGTTCCCAAAGAAAAAGCCATCGGTGTGTGGGATCACCCTGCCATTGAGTACGTGGTCGGCGATATTTCCTCGTACGAAGACGTCTCCAAGGCGATTAAGGGTAGCGACTGTGTGTGGCATCTCGCTGCGGCGGTGGGACCTTTTCATCCCCGTGACCTGTACCGCCGGGTAAACTATGGAGGAACGGTGAACGTTATTCGTGCGTGCAAGGAGCACGGCGTGAAGAAGATGATTTTCAGCTCCTCCCCATCGACGCGCTTCAAGGGAAGCCTTTTTCACAGCCCCAATGTGGATGGTCTCACGGAGGACGAGATGCCGAAGCTCCCGCTGGAGCACTACATGCAGATGTACGCCCAAACAAAGGCTGAAGGTGAGATGGCGATGCGTGAGGCTTTAGACGAGAACTTCTGGTCCATTGCAGTGGCCCCTCACCAAGTTTACGGGCCTCGTGATAACCTCTTCTTGCCGAATATGTTGGAGGCAGCGGGTACCGGAAAGCTGCGCGTTTTTGGCAAGGGCGACAACCGTATTTGCTTCACGCATGTGGATAACTACTGCCACGGCCTTATCATCGCAGAGAAGCAGTTGTACAAGGAATCGCCCTATCTGGGCCGGTTTTACATTGTCACGGATGGTGACACTCACCCTGAACCTGCAGCGTATTGCATATTCTGGAAGGAGCTGGATAAGGCTGTTGTAGCGATGGGGTTTGCTTCTATTATGAAAAAAGTGCACTATCCGTTCTGGTTCCTGTACATGGCTGCACTTGTTGCGGAGTTGATGGGTTTCATCATGAAAACCACGTTCAAGTTGAACGTCTTTAATGTTTTCGTTCTGACAATGAACCGCTGGTTCCGGATTGATGCGGCAGAGCATGATCTCGGTTTCCAGCCCATTATCCCCTTCGGAGAAGGCTGGGCTGATACGATTGACTGGTTCAAGAAGAACTGGCTCCCCAAATTCAACAAGCTCGACCACTCTTCGATGGCAGGTATTTCGTCTGGATCTCAGCAGAAGATCAACATTCAGGCTCACAAGGACAAGTAGTTGCTGAGTGTTGATATTTTTTTGTCCTTCTCGCCGATATTTCTTTCCACCGTCTAATGTTCAACAAAAGTCAGACTAATAAAGCATCTTCGTCTCCCGTTTCTTATTTAAGGAATCACATTTCTTTTTAAAAAAGGAAAATGCCCCTCCAGCTGAATATATATGAGAAGAAAGCATACACGCCATAATAAAGTACCTCTTCTTTTTCTGTCGGCGATATGTATCTGTTTTCCCTCCTTTTATCATTAGCGACAAAAACAAAAGTAACCATCTTATTTTGCTTTTCACTATCTGTGCAATAAAAATTAAAGTAGAAATTGCTGATTTTACGCTCAAGTGGAGTGGTCCTACGTGCTCTATGCATGTCGATGAGGAAAACAACATTTTTTAAAATATGAAAGTTACTCTACAACAATTACTGTCTCGTTGTAGTCAGCTGCAAGCAGAAGAAAGAGGTCCCTAGAAGATCAGAAAGAACATGTGTGCATGTTGTCAAGTCCACTTTTCGAGTACCACATTACTGTGACTTTTTTTTTTCATGAGAAACGGGCTCTCTGGAGAACAAATATTGTGTAAAATTTATTTTTAAATGCAGATTGCTCTCCTAAATGGCGTCATTATCTTAGAAATGGATCTTTTTGCTAATCACTTTTCAATCTAAAAATGCCCTTCCCCCAATCCAGCGAATTCTTATTGTCTTTTTCCTGTTGCTTTTCTTGTTTCTTTTTTTTTCACTCCCACTCATCTACTCTTTGAGCCCCGCAATTACGTCAAAGTGTAAGTTGCGGAATACAGTTTTTTTCTCCTGAAGGCAGCACCTTAAAAAGAAGAGATTTGCTTGCCGTTACTGTGGACGCAAACTTTTACTGGTGTGCCGGGTTCTGTAGACAACGGCAAGGGAGATGACGGCATTGTTTCCGTGGGTGCCGACGTCCAATGTAGGGTATCGTCTGTCACGTCGAGTTGTCAACAAATGGTACCCACAACTTCGGAACTCGTACCCTCTCCCCATGTTGGATGGTCCACTACCAGCGGAAAAGCCTGAGGCGGTAGTGCTTCACGGAGAGTTGCAGAAGCCTGACCCGTTCCGCTACATGGAGGATCTCTTCGACCGTGACACCCAACAGTATACCAAAAGAGAAATGCAGCATTTTTCTCTCATTGACAGCAAGTTTGATTTCAAGCACTCAAAAGGTCGTTTGTGGGCTGAGCTGGACGCCAAGGTTGTCGTGAGTAGCCGTGAAGGTGGCTACGACAAGGGAGAGGAGCGGATCGGCGACTACGTGTACTTCACACGTGTTGTTCCGGGCCACGACCCGAACGCTGTCGGATTTTATCGCAAGCGTTTTGGTGAGGTGGATCTCCTTGCCGAGGAGCTCATCAACCCCATGCTTCTGCAGCAGCATTTCGGGTACAAGGACTGCTCTGTTGGTGTTTGCCGCGTTTCCGAGGACGGCAAGTATCTTGCGTACACGCTCTCAGTCGAGGGAGGCGATCGCTTTTTGTGTCACGTTCGAAGCATCGACAACGCTAGTTTGTTTCACGTGATTCGCGGTAACAATATCGTGAGTATTGAGTTTGGATCTGGTAATCAGTTTTTTTACACGGAGTCGAATGAGCTTAACCGGCCTCATCGCGTCATGATGCAGGCGATCCGACCGGGAATTTTGGAGCCGCCAGTTGAAATTTACCGCGACGACGACGAACAGTTTTTTGTTGATGTTCGGAAGACAAAGGACAACAAGTTTCTCACCATCACGTCCGATTCTAAGGTCAAGGGGAATGCGCTGGTAATGCCGGCGTCCTACCCTATTATTCCCACTCCTCTCAAATCCTTCTTCAAAGACGGCAAGCCCATTGAGATCGCTGAGAAGTCGGGCTGGAATTGGCTGGACCACTACCGTGGTCACTTCGTTAGGGTGACATCTGACAAGGGACCCAACTTTCGTGTCGTGTACATTCGTGATGAGGTTGCACTTGTGTACGGCAAAGACGCTGAGTGGAAGGAGCTGGTTCCACACCGCGACGAAGTTCAAATCACCGACGTGGATCTCTTCAATGGTCGCATCATTCTCTTTGAGTCTCATTTCAAATTCGAACGGGTTCAGCACATTCGTGTGATCAAGTGTGACGACGGTCTTGACGCGGCTGCGCAATCACCGCGAGACGACGATGTGGTGCTGCATTTCCCGCCCTTGTCGTGTGTCACACCGGGCCTCAACAAAAATTTTGCGCAAGAGTCGATGAGCTTCGTCTACAGCAGCCTGATTCAGCCTCCACGCGACTGTGTCTTCAACTTCAGCTCGAGCATCACCGCAGCGCAGGCGAAGATGTGCGCGCCCGAGGCGCTCTTTACGCAGCGGCAGGCGGAGCAGTTCACTCCATGGGATTACATGTGGCCTTACAGCATGTATCGCGACGTTTGCGTGTCGGAGGATGGGACGGAGATCCCAATCACCATTTGCCAGCGCCGCGATGCCTTCGTGCAGGAGGCTACCGACTTCGAGGCGCAGCCCAACACGCCCAAACACTGCCTCATCTACGTTTACGGGTCGTATGGTGAAGTTCCGTCGATGCACTTTCAGCTTGCGCCGTACATGTGGATGCTGCGGCGTCGGTGGACCGTTGCGTTTGCACACGTCCGCGGTGGTGGCGAGCTGCAGAACTGGGCGGAGATGGGTAAGGGAAGCAATAAGCTCAAGTCGATTCAGGATTTTATTGCGTGCTGCGAGCACATGGTGGACGCGGGATACACCAAACCGGAGTTGATGGTGGCGGCAGGCACGAGTGCGGGTTGTGTGCCAATCGCGGCTGCCATGAACACTCGAGGCTGCGGGCTTTTTGGCAACGCGCTGCTGCGATCGCCCTTCCTCGACATCATCAACACCATGGTTGACCCCGACCTCCCACTGTCGCTTGCCGAGCGCGACGACTGGGGAGATCCCCTCAACAGCAAGGCGGACCTAGACCTACTGAAGCAGTACGACCCCTACTACAACATCAACGACCGTGTCACATACCCGGGGATGATGATTTCTGCGTGTCTGGACGACGATCGAGTGCCGGCGTGGAATGCGATCAAGTACGTGGCGAAGCTGCGGCAGCAGCGGTCGCGCAAAGACATCGATCCGGTGGCGCGGCCTCTGGTCCTTCGCGCGCGGAAGAGCGGTGGGCACTACTTCTGGGGTGACACGGAGGCCATCTGCGAGGAGATTGCGTTTTTATGTTCGCAGTTAGACCTAGAGGGCCCCGGTAAGGTGCTCAACGATATGGATGTCATGACTCACATGCACAACCTCACCGCCACTGGAGCGATGGATCACGATGATCAGCAGAAAGTGTTTCTCAAGTGGGACAACTGGGAGCGGGAGCGCATTGATTACCACGTGAAGCTGAACGCCTTCAACTGGGAGCCGAATTTCCGCAAGATGAAGGCGGAGAAGGAGCCGTTCTTCTGGGTTCCGACTGAATCGGAGCTGGATCAGAAGAAGGTGGACGAGATGTTCCGCGCAAAGGAGCGGGACGCTCGGGAGAGCGCGCGGTCTGGCGCCGAGACGGGAAGCTACGGCAAGGCGAGCGGCCGGAACATCTACCAAGAGGAGCAGCGTCAACAGCCCTAAGGAGGCAGAGCGGACACAACAATAAAAGATCTGACCCGTGTGTTTTCTCTTATTTTGCGTGTATCGGTTTCCTTCACCGATCGGTCTGTGCGTGGTGGAGGCTCTTCGCTGGTTTCTTTTCTTTTTTAAATGGACCCCCCCTTTTTGTTTTGTTTTTCTGCTCCCGTTGTTTGTTTCTGCAGCTTTTTTGTTGTTGCAGATTTGTTTCCTCACACAAACTTCCGCCATTTGCCACGGAATCAAAGTACAGCAACTACATATGTATATATGTAGTCTTTTTTTGAAAAAGAAAGAGATACCTTGGTATTAGCTCTGCATGGAGTGACTTCTAACTCCGTTTTTTAAATTTTATTTTCATGCCTGGCTTCGCGTCATTGGATATAGAGCAGTGAGTGACGAGTTTGCACATATCTGTTGACCTGCTTTGGCGCTCATCGCCCCTCTACATCTCTCGAAACCTTTCTCGCGCTTTGCACCTCCCCTTCATCTCGTTCCCTTCGTTTGGTTTATGACTGACCCCCAACATCGCCCTGACGGACATACGCTTTGTTGAACACATGAATCTTTTTCTCTCTTTTTTTGCTTCACCTGCAAATATACGTCAGGTACTTCCCCTCCATTCTTTTAGGTTGTATGTACGCACACTAACCTTGCGAGTGAGCGGGAACACAAACGGACATTCACACACACACACACAAACGGATGTGACCCTTCCTCTTCTTTTTTTTTTTCAAGTTAGAGCGCAATACTTTCGTCTTTGTTTTCCGTTTGAGACACATTCCACTGTTTGTTTCCCTTCCACAGAACTCATTCACGCGGAACCAAAGATAGGCTCAGGCTTGAGCGGTGCATTTCGTTATATGCACACGATTTCTACGTTCGTCGTTTTCAAACGGGTCTCTTTTGAATTTTCATACTATCCATTGGCAGCGTAGCAACCCCCCCTTTCTCTGCATGGCATTGTAGCATTTCCTTTCTTGCCAAGCAGTGGATGATTTTTCTTTGGCTTGCTGCTTTAGAATTTAAATTGTTTCTCATATCTTCCCCAGGCACATCTTGCTGCACTGCTGCTGTGCGTTTACTCTCCTCCTAGATCTTAGAAGGGCTTCGACATCATGGCTTCTTGGTCCGTGCTCGTCACCATTCACAACTTATTAAACATCCCGCTTTCTGCCTGTGAGGATGGCCCGCGAACCTTCGCTGTGGAGGCGCACATGCTGCACCGCGCATCCGCCTACTCCGCCCCTGTGGTAGCCGCCATTTTCACCACCGACGACGTGGTCTGCACTACACCAAACCTCTTCGAGGTCCGTCTCGACGAGGTCGCCGAGAACACGAGTGGAAACGGAGGCGGACCAAAAGTGTGGCGATGCGCGTTACCAGAGATGGAGGTAGTGGTGCTGGTGAAGGAGATCGTTGGGGGCTTTACAAAACCCTACCGCCCACGTGCTCGCGAGGATGACGACACCTTCACCGTAGACGGCACCCGCGTGGTTGGAAGCTCGGCCCCGGTCGCGCTCAACGTGAAGGACATTGTTGAGGTGGACAAGCTCACAACTCGCGTGGTGGGGACGGAGATGGGTCAAGTGGGTTTATCCTTCACCGTGGACCCCGGTGACAAAGCCGGGTACCGTCACCGACTTGAAGACTTTTTGCGGCGCTACAATCCTCAGGGACTGCGCCTGCTTCCGAACGTAGTCGAGGTTGTGTCCGAACTGGACACCTTCACGAAGCTCTATCGGCGATACAAAATTCGAAACTATGAGGAGCGGCTCACCACCTTTTTCGATGTGTACGGCGCGCAGTTCAAGAAGGAAATACCGTCCCTACTACGGCAGTGGGAGGGCAGAGAGGAGGAGCTGATGCGCAACTTGATTCTTGACAACGGGCCGGAGCTGTCGACGGTGGAGCCACACCAGCGACTCACCGCGTACCTCGCCGCGTACCAGCTGGATCGCAAGCAACCCGATGTACAGGCCATTCTTGCAGAGCACGCCGATGCGCCGGACATGAGTGGTCTCTTTGCCGCCCTTGTCCAGCGCCACGGGCCCGAGCCGGACCCGCGCACCTATCTATTTATCACTCCCCGGTACACGCCTGCATCTGCCCAAGTGGCTAGTGCTGGCCCATCTTCGAGCCTTGCGGCTTCTTCATGGGAGACTCGGCAACCCCCCGCGCCGCGTGTCTCGCCGACACAGAACCGCTCTCCGAAGCGGACACCAAGCTCTGGTGCAGGTTTGCCGCAGCGCAGTCCCCCTACTCCAGCAGGTGGCCGCGAACAGCTTCTGTCTATTCCCATGTCGCCAACACCGAAACCGGCAGAGGAGGCACCGGTGGAGACTGCGCGGGCGTTGAGCGCGTCCCCCAGTTTCAGAGCAGGTGGAGACGACAAGAAATTAGCGAAGGGAGCAGTGCCACAGAGCTCCTACCGTTGGGGCAAGGAGGTGCCTGCTATAACGCCGCACGATCAGCTTGTGGTGTCTGATAGGGGCATTGGCCGTGGCGAGCGGAGCGGCGTTGCGACTCGACGAGGTGCGTCGTTGTGGCGCAAGATGTGCTCCGTAATGCAGTCCCGGCACCGCGAGGCCACTCCGTGGAGAGAGCACCAGCTTTTCTTTATGAACCAAGCCGAGTTCACCGCCGCTGTGCGTGCGCTGCGCGTTTTTGGTGACGACGACAGCAGCGGCGATGAGGTGCAGAGCTTGGTGGAGGAGTGGCTGCGCCGCATCGGCAATGCGTTGAAGGAGGAGACCCTATCTCCCAATGATGCCTACTACGGTGCTGCGGTTCAGGAGACGACTAGCTTAACACGTCTGTTGCCGCTGCACATCCAAGTACTATCGTTGACCTCCCTCTTTCACAAGGAGCAATACATCGGCTTCTCCACCTATGTCGAGGAGGTCGCTAAGGCGCCCAAGACAGAGCGTCTCGTTCTCGTCGGCGACACACGGAAGCTCATGGACATTGCGAGGTACGGCTTTCACGCCTCTGTCGACGTGGCGGGCGGTACACACACGACTCAGCAGTCCTCGTTGGATGAGAACAACGGCACGCAAGCTGAATCTCCTATCATCTTTTTTCGCGAACCCTTTCGGCGGTGCGCAGACAAGATCACCTGTGGTGTCTTGATCTGTGAAGTGGCGGTGGGTAGCACCTACGGGTGCCCTCCCACGCTGCACACCCCGCGTGAACCGTCAGCCGACTTTCTCTCTTCCTACGACAGCTGCACGTACGTGGATGAGACCAAAGGCCCTGCTCTTGCCGTGTACCGGCGCCAGCAGATTTTTCCTCGCTTGCTACTGCACTGCGCGGTGGATCCACACCTGCAACCGTGCCCGGCGCATCCGGGCAAGGCGGTGGAGTACTACGTGGTGGACACCCACGCTTTTGCATGCAGCCGGTGTGTTGTCTTGGGGGCGTACAAGGGGAAAGAGGCTATCCCTCTCGACGAAGCCGCCGTCCTCGCGCGAGACAGCTTAGCTGAGATTGAACGGACAGCTCATGCGCTCAAAGAAAGCATGTTGGCGTACTCAAACCAGCTTCGGAGTGAGGAGAGCTGCATGTCCACCTCACCGCGGCGCTTGGAGGCAGAGCGCGAGGTTGACCGCCTGCAGAAAGAGATGGAGGAGCGCGTTCGGGTCATCCGCAGGCGGGTGCAGCTCGAGGACGAAGCTCAGTTGTCCCGCATACAGGCTGACCGCACGGAGGTGGAGGCGACGTTAGAGGCGGTGGAGGGGCTGACGTCTCGGTTAGAGGCGGCGATGCACTTGAGCACACCTGTTGGAACGGTGAATGCGCTGCAACACATTCAGCAAGAGAACGAGGTGGAGAAGCTCCTGCTGCGTGCGCAGAGGCGTGTCCCTACTGCTCCCCTTGAGCGTGTCCTACCGCTGGACTGCTCGTCAAGCCCGTCTCAGGGGCCAGCGGTCCCGGTGTCCGCCGTTGCAGGACTGAACGAAAGTCGGCTCCCGACAAATCCAGAGAGTCGACTGGAACATCGAGGAGCATCGCGGCAACTCAATCGCAGCCCAGTCTTGCCGAGTGCATCCACACAACGCAAAGATGCCCCAGAGAGCGGGGACTTGTACTCACGATATCTCGCTTTAGCTGGAGGGGCTGCAGGCGCAAGTGCTACGGCTGCCGGTAACTCGGTGGTAGGAACTCCATCCCACCTGCACGCTCCGCGTCTGAACAAGAGCGAGGCCGCGTCTGCGCACCGCGCGCACCCGACGCTGCTCACTTCCGTTGAGGCAAGCAACAGTGAGGACAAGGAGGGACCGCAGTCGGCGAAGGAGGCCCTCACGAAAGGCTGGGCGCTGCTGCGTCGCGGTGATGTGGCGGGAGCGCAGCGGGTGTGGATGTCTGTGTGCCGCGCACACGGCACGAACGACGTGATAGGGACGAAGGCTCACGCTTACGTTGCCGAGGCCATCCACAAGGATTACGTCGCAGCTGCGCAGTGGTACGCTCGAACACTGCAGCTTGACCCGCAGGACCGCATGACGGCCTACAACTACGGCGTGCTCCTCGAAGCCTTGCTGGATCAGCCGCAGGAGGCTCTACGAATGTATGACAGAGCTGCCTCGCTTGGTGATGGCGTGGCAGCTGCCCGTGCCCGCGAGCTCCGCTCTGCCATAGCCGCCCCTAGTGGGCCTACGCACCGTTGAATTCCCTTCCTTTGTCATACCCGTGGGTTTCGGTGCATTTTCTTTCGAGGTCTTCTTATCCCTGTGTACTACTACTACTACTACTCTCCGTGTAATACCAAATTGTAACAAAGAGTCCTTCGTATATGTATAGATGGACTGTGAAGCAGCTCCGTCCCATCGTTGCTTCAGTGGCAACGTACCAGGAACCGAAAGCTTTCTCTTGGCATTGGGTGGTATAAGAGGCTATGTGTGTGTGTGTACGTGTGTGGGGAAACGACTTATCGTCGTACGCCTTGTCTCGCCGGGCCATCAAGCCCATGACCTGTTTCCCTTTGCGGGGCCAGAAGGCGAACACAGTCAGGCATCGGACGCTTTGAGCGATCCCACTCCACTTCCTTCTCTCTTAATCCCTTCCTGTGCTTGGATGGTTCTGTCTTCGTTTTCGTTGAGGGACTCCTCCTCCCCCCCGCCCAGACACGGCGCTTTTCTTAATCGCTGGCGCTCGCTGCGGGTGCACAGCACTTTGACCCCCCGGCACCCCCATCGTTGATCTTTTTTTTTTTTGGGTTTTTGGGGCCCTCGGACTGCTGGCGGTTGAACCGGCTCACGGCGTAGCGGCCCCTGCACAGCTTCGCTCCATAAGTCGCGGTTAGGCCACACACACACACACACACACACACAAACTAACAAGGCTGACTGCGATCGTTATTGAAGACTGCAGTCTCCGCGACTCCTACAGGGGCGCACCTACCTGTGTACCTTCATAACACATGATTCGATCATATATATATATATATAGAGAGAGAGAGAGAGCTTAGAACAAACCGCTATTGACTTCATTAATCCAGCCAGCTTACTCGTAAACATTAGACCTTGATTGTCCCCCCTCTTTTGACGGCCTTTTAGCCGCGGTCTTCAGTTCTAGAAGGGAATTGTTCTTGTCAAATAGAAGAAAGGAATAAAAATGGCGGAGGTCTTGTGTAGAAGGGACAGGCATGGCGAAGTCCGCAGCGGTCTCGACGCGGAGGACGCCGGGGAGGGGGGGAGAACCGAGTGCGGGTCGGCCTCGACAGAGGAGGCGTACAGCTCCGACGGAGAGGGAGCCCCTGACCTCGAGGTCGAAGCGAGCCCATTCCAGGACGGCAGCAACAACGGCCGCATGGTGAGAGAGGATGCGGACGCCTCGTTCTTCAGCGACTACGAAGCAGAAACGCGATCAAAGGCCTGTGCAGAAACACGCTCCTCAACACTGCCGCCGCCGCTTCAAAGAAGCCCTCTTATGAAGCGCCCCCATCTCGCCCATCCACTGTCGCGCGATGCGACAAGACAGGTAGAGGGGCTTAACGCTGGGGATGCGTTCTATGATGCGGAGTACGCGTCCAGCATGGGAAGACAGAGGGGGGTGTCGCCGCCATCCTCGGTGTCGGAGACGGTCGCCAACTCAAAGCACGGCAAAGCCCTCTCTACTGGCTCTGTCCACAGTGGCGGCTATGCTAACTCGTGGCTTGATCCTCTGCGTCCACTTTCGTCACCGCCAGTGGACGTTGAAGGCGACTACGCCCAATCCGGGAGGTCGTTGCGCGCACCACACGGGCTCTCGGACTCCCCTCGGCGCGGCTCCGGTTCATCTCACTCTGCGCCACAGAGCGACTCGCCGCTGTCGTACGGTGGTTCCCCTTTCGTCGCCGTGAGGGAGGGGACCGCCGCCGGGTCGCAAGCTTCCTTCAGAGTTGTCGCCACTGATCTCCCCGAACGGAGAAGCTTTCTGCAGGGCTCTCGCGACTACGTGGGCGCATCGGAGAGGGCGGCCGATGTGCGGCCGTTGAGTACGACCACGCAAGGTCGTTGCGATGCCCTAGCAAACGAAGGCAGCAGGGCCCTTGCTCCACGGCCACCACAGGGGCACCCATCTAAGCCGCGAGCTCCTTCTACAACGGGCAGACAGACAGCGATTGTTGCTTCTCCCTCGTCGCACAAGTCCCCTACAACTGGCACCACACGAGATGATATTCCTACTTCGTCGGAGATGATCGTGCGCGCACAGGTTCCGGGGCTGCACCCTCTCTCAACTAGCATTCTCACTGACACCTCCTCGACGCAGACACGCGTGGTGCGAGAGCGCGCGCCGCGCGGGGTGCCGCTTCTGCTACAATGCACCGAGCACGCCCACACGCCCACCCGCACTATCCTGGTTCCATCCGCAGCTGAGAAGGACGACGCCGATGGCGACGATGATGAGACGGTGAACGCAGGACTGCACACAAGCGCGTACTGCGAGGCGAGCGGGGTGTCAGACCTCATCTCCTCGGCATCTCATGAGAGTTCCGTTACGCCGGCTGAAAAGAATTCCCACGTGAACTTGATGCACCACACCTCCGAGGGGGCTGCGAATTGCCGTCATCGCACAGCGCGGTCTAGAAGCCCGTTTGTTTCCCTCGTGGAGAACCATCCAAGCGGTGCCGGCGCCGCGTTGATGTACCGGCAACAAGCCCAGCCCCTTTCTTCGCGTGGCGCCTCTCCCTCCTCGTCGATCAGCGCAGAAACGGTTGCTGCTGCACCGCCGAGATTGGTTGACTTCAGTGTGCACACAGAAGCACTGGAGAGCAGCGCACAGGAGGACTCGCTGGTCTTGTGCGGCTTTTCTGTTGAGTCGCTTCCCATGCTTATGGAGGCTACACGCGTTGGCGAAGAGAGTCACCGCTCTTCACACCACTCACCTGTTGCGCAGCCGCCGCATCCACCCCGTCTACCGGAGGTGCCGCGTAGGACCCATAGCACGGTACGTGCACCCGGTGCTGATGCGTCCCCTCACCGTCAACCATCGCGTGAGGAATACACCTCTTCTGCTGCTTCCCATTCGAGGAATCAGCCGAGGCCGGCGCAGGTGCATGTGGCGACAAGTGATGATGACTCTAAGTTTCTCTGGCCCTCACGTGAGCTGGTGTACCCCGCCCAAGAGACTGAGTTAACCACTGGTGCCGCCATGATGGACAGCCCGAAAGAGTCCTTGAAGGTCTTTGATCTGCATTACGTGGTCGATTCGGTGGAGGAGGCAGTCGTGGGGGGGAGTGCCGGTCACAGCTACATCAGCCCATGCGTTGGACCCTACGGCGCGTATGACAGAGGGCACGATGCTGTGCACTCGAATTCAGCCTTTGCGCAAGCACGCTGTACTGTTGAAGATACGGTTAGTGGCACCTCCGCATCCGAATACAGCCTCGGCCAGCTGCAACACCGACAGCAACAGCGGGAGGCGGTGCGCCAGTTGCTTGCTCGACAGACGGATCTGCGGCACCACTCAAGGTCTCGCCCGCATTACTACGGTGACGTGGACGTGGAAAGGGACATGGTTCCTCAGCCGCTCTCTTCTGCTGCCTACGTTATGCAGCAGGAGCGGCTTCGAGAGCAGCGCATGGCGGCGGAGGCGGAGCGACTGCGGCTCGAGTTAGCGCTGGACGTGTGCCAGGCAGTTCGTCCTTACGGCAGAGATCTCCTCCTGATGTTTCTGCTTCTCGTAGAAGAGTCGAATGCGGCTCTGCGATTGCGCAGGCGGAATTCAAAAGCTCTTGAGGGTCGCTACGACACATTTGCAGATCCCGCGCAATGGAGGGAAAGCCGCGTGAGCTACGAGATGTGCGCTGAGGCGGTGAACTGTGTGTTGGAGCGGCATGGTGTAGGTTGGATCCGTGCTACACGCGAGCTGTGCCGTCGTGTGGTGGCCTGGTGCCGCCGCCATCAGCAAGGCTCAGCAGCGTCTCGTGATCTGTCATCAATTTCAATGGATGACACCCTGGTGGAGTACGCCACATTTGTATCGTGTGTAATGGAGTTTGTAGTGCAGTACCCAAGCAGCTCCTCGTAACATAATCTCTGAAGAAAGCGAAGGTGTGGGGAGTTCTCTGCTTCCCGCTGAGATGACTTTCAATTCCCGCTGCGCGGTCAGCGAGGTGCATTTGCGCTTCGTTCGGGGGTGGGGTGGGGGGAAGCGAAGGAGGATCGGCTGACGCAGGCGAAGGGTTGATCTAGCGCCGATGCGACTGTTGCGCGGGCGTATACCCTCCCGTCCTCATTTCAACAGTCTTCCATTGCGGACGGACAAAGAGAATGACAGCGTCGCGCTTAGAGTGACCCGCTCGATGGCGTGCGTGTGCGTGTGTGTGCATGGGCAGGGTACAGCGCTCCCCCTCAAGAAAAGAAGAGAAAACAAACACGTAGTGCCAGCCTGCTGGATCGCACGGCAGTTCATCCACAAGAAGTGATATCCGCCTACGTTGGTCATTTCTCGACGTTGCGCCTCACTTCCCCCTTTCTTTTTTTTTTTCCTTTTCGGCTCGCGCACCACATCGCGGCCGCGGATCACAAACACACCCTACTACTCTTCATCCCTCCCCCCCTCTCCCCCTTCTCCCCTCCCCCTGCCGGTGCTGCACGCGGCCCTCGAGTCCCCGCGACACTGGAAAAACGAAACAAAATCACAGCGGCGTTTTCTTTTCTTTTGTTGTCCCCCCCTCTCTTTCTCTGTTTTCATCTTCTTCCCAAGGCGCGAACATGGCGGCCAGCCTCGGAGATGAGCGGGAGAAGGAGAACGACTTCAACAATCGTCTCCGCGTCGATCTCACGAAGATCGATGTGGCAGACAGCTCCAGCCAAATGCCCTGCGAGGGGGGCGTAGTCTCTGGCGACGGGGAGCACTACGTTCACCCGGACGCACGCGTGCTCTTTGCGAAGATGCCGTGGACGGAGAGAGTTCCCATCTTCAACAAGAGCTGCGAAGGATACGGGCCCAGGTGCACGATCGCGTTGGGTGGTGTGTACTTCCTCTCCAAGGGGGTGGCCAACAACCTGATCAACTACGCCCGCTACGCCATGTTTGTGAGCCGCTTCGGTGTCTCGGGCATGCGCTACCAGCGCTTGACCAGTATTACGAAGATGGGTTGGTCTATCAAGTCTCTCGCGGCCATGCTGTCTGACTCATTCGCCCTCTTGGGCTACACAAAGCGTTGGTACTGCGCAGCTTCCTGTGCGATCGGCGCCGCCCTCACGGTGGGCTATGGCTGCCTGCCGCAGGAACCTTCTAGTGCCGATATCGCTGCCGGCTTCATCTTCCTCACGGGCGTCTTCATGGCGAATGTGGATATCCTCTCCGAAGGTCACTACAGCCGTCTGATGCGCCGTCACCCGCGGTGCGGGCCCGCACTTGTTAGCTGGATCTGGTGGTTCATACTGGGGGCCACCATCATCGCCGCGGTGATCCAGGGACCCCTCTCCGACAAGTCGATGCCACAGGTGGGCCTCTTCGTGGCGGGTGCAGCGCAGCTGGTCACGATGGTTTTCTTTCTGCTGAACTGGTACGGCGAGCGTCGGAACCGGGAGGAGCGGCTGGAAGATGCGCAGTGGATGAAGGCAGAGCTGAGACGCGCGCTACCGCAGGAGGATGACGAAGTCGCCGCGGCGTCCCCCGCTTCCGCTCCCGGCACCGACTTCGATTCGAAGAGGCCGGCGGCGGAGGACCCGTCGGTGTACTATGGCGGTGCAGACGATTTGCAGGACAGTCTGGCCGTGGACACCCTGCGCGACAACCAGCTGGCTGATGCGGAGGACGATGATGTAGAAGTGGGCATCACGTACTATTGCGGTGGCGTGCTGGAGATGAACAAGGAGGTGATGAGGCGAAACTGGCGTCTTTTGATCTACAGCGTCGTCATGACGTGCTCCTTGGTGGTGATGACGTGCGTGACAATCCTGGGCACCAAGTGGCAGCTGCTGTACACCTGCGCCGTGGTGGTGGCGGCGTGCGCCATCTGCGCTTTGTGGGCTCTTCCGCTGGTCATTGCCAAGGTAAACATTTACTTCTTCTGCTACGCCCTCCTCTACCTGCAGCTGCCCGGTGCATTAGACAGTTTCTACATGGCGACCGAGTCGTGCCTGCCCAACGGCCCGCACTTCTCCTACACTTTCTACAACACGGTCGGCGCTGTGATCGGCAATGTTGCCGGCATTGCCGCCGTCTCCGCCTTCCCGTACCTGTTCTCGAAGCACAGCCTGCGCTTCACGCTGATGTTCACATACTCTATCCAGGTGGTCGCCTCCATCTTCGACATCATCATCGTGAAGCGCTGGAACACCCATATCGGTATCCCCGACCACGCCATGTACCTCTTCGGCGATGCCGTGGTGTATGAAGTCAGCTACTACCTCGCCTACATGCCGACGGTTGTGCTGCTATCCCGCCTGTGCCCGCGTGGGTCGGAGAGTATGGTGTACGCAGTGGTGGCAGGCTTCGGTAACTTGGGCATGTCGGTGTCTAGCACGGTGGGGTCGCTGCTGATGGAGTTCGTTTGGCCGATCACAACTTCCCCCCCGTGCGACTTCTCTAACGTGCCGATGCTGCTGCTGGTAGGCCACATCCTGGTGCCGTTGCTTATTGTGCCGCTCAGCTTTGTGCTGGTCCCTGCCGCGCGCATTTGCGACGACATCGACGCCAATGGACACGCCGTCCGCAAGGAAGCGGAGGGGATGCAGCGCCGCCAGGTCGGCGATGCCTTCGAGCCGATTAGCGAGCCCCGCCAGTAAGCAGGTCTTGGCGTACTCGCACACACTGACACAGACATCGAAGGGGCCAAACAAGTTCCCTTTAAGCGCACCAGCGTAAACAAGGAAGAAGTCTTCAGGCAGGTAAATCATTCATTTGTGTTGACGCCCGTGCGCCTGCGAGGGGCATTTTCGAATGCTCTTTTTGTTGTTGTTTCCCTCGTGCCTCTCCTTCTGCGAGTGAAGCTGGTCTGCTGTGGTGGTGCGCGCCCCTCTCCGCGCAGACGTGTGCGTGTGTTTCATAAACTGCCCTTTTTTTTTCTTTTTTTGTGGTTCTTTGCCACGAACACGAGGGTGCACGAGGAAGTTGCTGCGCGATAACGAGGCCTGGAAAAGACTTCGGGGGATTTTCGTAAAGACGAAGGACATGGGCTGCGCACCAATCGTTGTTGTTACTTGTCTCTGACGCGCTCGTTTCGCGTTTCATTGTGTAGGCCTTCCCGCCTACTTCATTGTCGTTACTCCTTCATTTTGAAATATATATATATTCCCTCTTATTTTTTGAACTGCAGGAGGAGCCGGCCTGGTGCGCGTTTTGCCTTTCGTTTCGTTTTTTTGTTCTTAAGCAATTTCGTGAAGGGGGTTTGTCTGTGGGATGCGTGCGGTGAAGTCCCCGTCCCCGTCCCCGTTCCACCCCCCCCGCCCGGTGCAGCGGGCGTTTCCCTTTCTCTCTTTTTTGTTTTGTTCTCGTCTTTCTTCTCTGAGCTGCTTCAACGCAAGCCAACGCATCGATGGCAACAGAAGAGCGCATTAATGCGTATATGAATATATACATACATATGAATATATATAAGAAGTAATACGGCCCTCTCCTGCGAATGGTTTCGTTTTTGTTTGCCAATCTGCTAAGCAATCCCCTGCTCGAAGTGTCACTTGCTCTCCCGAAACGTTTCTCGTGCCGCTGACACGACTGCGGGCTTCTCGGGTGGCCGTCGGCACTGAAGGCGTTGAAGAAAAATAAGGGAAGACGATAAAAGCCACGTTGTTGTAGAGATCCTTTGTGGTGGCCGGTAAGGCTTCATAAGAGGCCAATGGTGGTGCAGAAGTGGAAACAGGAAAGAGAGAAAGACAGGCTTTAATAGAAACTGCAGGCTACACGGAGTAAGTTTTTTTTTCTTCTTTTGCTGCGCAACGCGTGTGTGCGTGTGTGGAGAGGGAGCTGAGATTGTGCTGGCGCGAGATACCCTCTCTCTTCTGCTGTTTTTTGCTTTGAAAGGGAAATCGTTTCTCTTCTGATTTTCCAAGAAGCAGGTAATATGCAGCCAGCACTGCTTTTATGGAACATATGATTCCTTTCTGGAAACTTTTGTTTGACCTTGTCTTTATTACTATTATATTTGTCAAAGCGCGCACGTTGTGCAGTTGCGACTTACACTCACCCCCCCACCCTTTCGGACTTGTTGATGTAAAGAGATGTGTGTTGCTGCTTCTTCTTTTTCTTGTTCGCTTCCTGTTCAGTGCTGTAGGGACGTGGGCGCAGAGCTCCGTCTGCCCCCCAAAAGAAAGAGAAATTGCAGGTTGAACGAATCTAACCGGCGTAACTGTCTTTCAACGTGGACGCGAAATAGTAAAAACGGTGCTGGAGTGTTTCATGGGAAGTGAAAGCTGTTCATTCAGTCTCACCATCCTGACTGCGTACCGTACGCCTTCAGAACACGCTGTGCTTTGTTTTTTTTTTAAGGCAGCTCTTCCTTTGGTTTCATCAAAGGAGCTTTTACCAGCAGCGCGCGAAGCGAAGTCACTTTCCTGTGTGCCGTGTCACCACCTTCGTCCATTTCAAACATCTCTTTAACTTCGGCGGGCACCACAGCAACGAACGATGGTGCTTCACATCTACCACGCCGCTGTAGGCGAGAAGGAGTTCCAGTTTTCTACAGAGATCAATAGGCTAACGCCAGAGCTGTACGAGGCAGACGTCAACAAAGCCGTTGAGGAGGTCAGCTCCACTATCCTGGAGCAGCTTACAGGGGAGGACGCGATGTGCTGCACCTGCAAGACCGCCCCTGCCACTCGTCTTCTCCACCATACGATGCTCTTTGCCGAGACCTTCCCTCCGCGTGTGGAGGACCTGCCACAGCCGCTGTGCAACTCAGAAAATTGCGAAGTCGTGGCGAAGGCGAACTACATGATGGACATGGAGGACGCAACAGCAGCACAGGGGAGGCCGAGCCCGAATGGGTGCTTCCGCTGCCACAAAGGGGCAAATGGAGTGGTGATGGCCGCCCCGCTGCTGCGCTGCAGCCGTTGCAAGGTTGCCAAGTACTGCACGGCGGAGTGCCAGAAGGCGGACTGGAGGGTGCACAAGCAGGTGTGCACACCGGGAGAAGTGGTTGCTGAGGGTACGCGAAAGTGAGAGGCGCGATCGCCTGCCTGCTTGAGGCCCATGCAGCGTGCGCTGTTCCCCCCCCTCCTCCTCCCCGCCTGCGCGCCATGACATTTTTTTTTTTTACTTCGCTTCTTCTGCCGCTCTCTTTTGCCTTCTTTGCTGCTTCAAGACACCGGCGTTGGCTACACAGACCAGCGCTTCAGCAGCTGCTGACCATGAAGTGGTGGAGGCCAAGAAGGCCCTTAAGAAAAGAGAGAACAATAGGAATAAACCGGCAGTGATCCATCTTCTTCCGTGATTCAGTTCAGAAGGAGGAGACGGTGCGGGGCGCCTTACTGGCCTTGTCTCCTGCCGCTGTGACACGAGAGGCACCGAGCAAATGAACTGCATGCCTGTCATACGTCACTCACCGGAAAAAGACAACCCCACCGAAAACATGGGCGCTGCTGCTCCACTCCCCCCTTTTTTTTTGTTTTGTTATGTCTGTGGAAGTAGTCGTTGGCCGTCTGGCACATCACCAGAGCAGCATCCACTACGACCACCAGAACCGATTAAAGGTCGTATCCCACACCATCTCCGCTCCTTTTTCTTCTCTTCTCTGTGGCCTTCACGATGGAAGAGAGTCGAATACGAAGGGCCGCACCGCGTATCGCTGCTCACAGTGCTTCCTCTAAGAAATAATCAAGAGAGCGAGAGAAGGAAAATAGAGTGCTTTGTGAAAACGGGATGGGTGCGCGTTGAGCAGGACTTCATTCTTAGCGCCCTTGCTTCCCCTTCCCTCTACTCAGAGACGCACACACACACAAACACAGCAGCCAGCGGTAAATGGACTTTGCTGCCTCTGACGTTCTTCATCGGTCCACACAGCACTCGCACACTTCGTTTTTCTTCAGCTCGTTGCGACGTCTTCGCTGTACACTCAGCAGCCTGGCTGCAGTGCCTCAGCATCACTTCACACACGCCGCGCCACCTTCGGTGATCTCTACGCGTGTACTTCCATTTCGATATCAAAGTGCCACGCTTTTATCTCTGTCGAAAGAATTGCGTGCCCCGCACGGCGGACGCACTTCACACTTTGGGGTTCTTCGACTGTCGCGTGTGTTGTTAGCGAGGCGGCCTGCCCATTTGAATGCCACTAGGCTGCGACGAAAGAGCACCGCTACCAGGCAGTTGGCGTCTCGTAACAGGTCAGCAGAGTTTGAGGATCACCTGCATCTTCACCTGTCCCGCAGTGCCTTTGAAGAAGGTGCGCCAACGCTCTCTTCAAGAATCGATGAGGCAAGGAACACCTTGAAAAGCAACGCCTCCCCCTCACCGAAGTTTCGGATGAAGCCTTCGTTTTACGCAGTGGCACTCGGCAGGCAGCGAGGCATCTACTCTACCTGGGACCAGTGCTCAGAGCAGGTAAGCGGATACAGCGGCGCGACGTACAAGAGCTTTCGCACCTTAGCGGAGGCGCGAGCCTTCTTGGATGAACACCCCGTGCGCCACACGCCCCAAAACTGCGACGTTGGCGATGCGCCTGTTGCAGGCACCGCTCTGTCTTTGCCTCGGGTGAAGCCGGTACGCTGCCGTGATGACGGGGTAGAAGCGGCAGAGGCGCCAGCCGCTGCTTCTCTGTCACCGGCGAAACGCGCAAGGGCGGGGGCGGAGGAGGTGTTCGGCGCACGCGAGGGGCAACGGCCGTTGTCTTCCTCGCATCCCCAGGCCGTCTACGTGGACGGGGCCTGCAGCCGCAACGGCACCCCGAACGCTCGGGCGGGCTACGGCGGTTACTTTGGCAGCTCCGACGACGCCCGCAACTTCGCCCTCCCCGTACCCATCACCGAGGCGCAGACGAACAACCGAGGCGAGCTGCGGGCGGTCATTCACGGTATCGTGCAGGGCTTCGTCGACGCCGGGATACCAAAAGAAGCGCTAGCCACCTCTCACTGTGTCACGCCGGACTGGCGTGCGTCGGAGCTCGCGCGGCCGCTGCAGCGTCTTGTTATCCACACGGACAGCCGCTACGTGATCGATGGGCTGACTCGATATTCGTCAAAATGGGTAGAGAACGGCTTCAAACTTACCTCGAAGGAGCCGGTGCTGAATCAGGATCTGTGGAAGCAGCTCATTCGATTGCGCGATGCATATAACACCTGCTATGCACAACAGCAGCACGAGATGAGATCGAGGCATCCCTACGAGTCTATGGCGAAGTCGTCAGTCTCACCGCCGAAGAGGTTTCACACACACAACACGCACAACGACGAAACGGAGGGGATTGAGCTGCGTTACGTCAAAGGGCACTCCAACAATCACGGAAACGAGATGGCGGACATGCTGGCAGTGAGAGGGTCACGGATGCATGGCGAAACATGCATGAAGTGACACGGGTGCGGTAGTTGCATTGCGCTTGAGGGAGTCGTCTCTCTCTGTCCGCCCCCCGCTATCGGAAGAAAGCCGCAAAACAGCAGATAAGAAACAAATTATGAAGGTGCGGCCGTGTTTGGACTGATCGAGGTCATGTGCGCCGTCTGCTGAACTCAACGCCTACCTTGTGTTGCTTGCGAGTGCCCCACCGCAGACTCGCTACAAGAGCTTGCTTCCAAAAAAGGCCACCATCTCTCTCTCTATTCGCGGGGCCACGATTGTATCTCTGCATTGCCGAGTGACGGGTGTGAGAACATCTGCTTTTGAGTTTGTGCTGCGTTGGGTCTTCGCTGAAACGCGACATGGCGTGAGGCTCCGATTCGAAGGCATCTCCATTCTCAAGCGGCGTTGCATTCAGCACTGCTCCCTTCTTTTTCTGTTTGCGTCTCCCCCCCCCTCCCCACCCCCACCCAACAGAGGTCCTTCGTCGCCAACGGAGCTCATACTCAATTCCAAGATAAAGGACGCTCTCCAGCATGGGTGCGCGTGCACGTCATCCTCATGTCCATCTGTAGCCAAAGACACTGGACCGCTGGTGGCTTAAAGCGTTGTGTGACGCCATCTCTTATGCCAAGACACCGCTGTAGGGTGGCCCTTCTCATAGCATCGCTGCTTCTTGTAGCGGTTTGTGCGCCTGCCACGCCCAAGGAAAGCGACACATCGTATCTTTCGTCAACCGTTGGCAGCAATGGAGGGGAGTACGCGCTCTACACCGTCACCGGGTGCAGCGAGTGCACCCTCAACTTCTCCCAGCGCTGGTGTCCTTCCAACATGCGGTGCTACCCGGCTAACAACTGCACCTGCGACGGAGCGCTGCCGTGCATCGACCTTCGCACCTGCTTCTACGGCAGCCGCCCGAGGTGTCTGGAGTGCGTGGACAGCGGCGGCGTGTACTGTGCTAGCGGAAGTTCCGCGTTGACCCCGCGTGGCAGCATGGGTGCACAGGAGGTCCGCTGCTACCCTCCTGAAGGCCTTCCCCCGGTCTCCGTCGCCGCGAACGGGTCGAGACACCTGCCAGCGCTCGCTGCTCGTGATGGGCTGTTGCAGGCAGCGTTCCCCACGTGTGGCGCCTCCACGTGCCCAGGTGGGCAGTGCATTCGTTTAGCAGCAGAGTGTCCTGAGGTGGCCGACCCCTTGACGCGGAGTTACGAAATCGTTGGTGTGCTGATGGTGCTGGTGCTATCCTGCCTTGTAATTCGAAGCATCTATCGACTCTTGTTTTGATGCCCTGTGCGGAGCATGATGGGCTCCCAAGAGTTGTCAGCCGCTGCTATGGAAAGCCCTGCACGCGTACGTATGCGTCCATCCTTCGCTTGTTTCTCTTTTCTTGTCTCACTTCAGATCGGTGGGGCACATCATCGTGGCCGCATGCCATGACGGAGAGCCACCGCACATGTGGTTGCCTTCCCTGCTGGCTTCTGCCAATGCTACACTGGATCGCGACGGTGAAGCTTCTCTTGATGCCGTGAGTTGTCGCGGTCAGGCACCCAGGGCCGGTTGCTTACGGGTGTTCTACTTAGCCATGGAAAGACGCGCAAATACAAATGTGGGTAGCAGTAGCAAATAACAATAAGGCGAACACGTATGCAACTCAAGTGACAAATTGGTAGGGCGTGGGGCTCTGCGATAGAACAGGGGTGGGGGAGCACTTTACGCTCTCCTCCTATCCCACCTCTGCCTTCTCCCGACACCCCGTTGCGCTCATGCGGTGGCTTCAGTTCACGATCGCTGCCCACCAATCCGTCTCCTCCTTGTGGCGCTACACAGTTCCTTTACCACTCCTTCTACCTACTGGAGAGCGAGAGGCCTGTGACAGCAGTGGGCTGCTTTCAAGCTTCCAGCAGAGTTTGTTTCTCGGTGTTTGCCTGCCGCCTTGCGCGTCCAGCCCCACCCGGTGCGGCTGTGTTTCCCCGCACAGACGCCTCCTCTTAAGAAGGGTGGCTTCTCAGAGACGCTTGATCTTAACGCCCCCTTCTTTTGTAACACACACACACACATATATATATGTATTTCATTTGTCTGTCTGTCTCCCCCTCAGACATTACGCAACAAGCAAGGGCGAACAGCAATCAAGGGGCACACTTCCATTCGTAGCCAGTGCGGCGATCCATGTGGGTGATATTCTTTCAGGATGCCCCGCACTTCTGGCTCGTCGGTGGCGAAGCCTACCGAGTCGGCACGAAGGACTGCCACGTTGTGATTCGCGATGATCGAAGCATTAGTCGAACTCATCTCACCATCAGTGTTGCACTGCCGCCCAGCAACAGCGGAGTGGCAGACGGACGTAGAGACAAGTCCACGCCCTCCACACCACAGCCCATCACGTTGACTGATTCATCAACCTACGGGACCTCTGTTGCGGCTGCCGGGGAGGAGGTGGAGGACGGGGAAACCCAGGACTCTAACGTAGCTCACGGAACGACGGCAGCTCTGGACGTGGGCATCGTTGGTCTGCGGTACGCACCATCCGCTGTTGTTCGTGGCAGGTCGGGGTCCGCATCAAATCGAAGTGGCTCCGGCAAGAGGTCTGCTACACAACCTGCACTTCAGCTGACCAAAGGCGTGCCCTTCAATGTGCCGGTGTACCGTGCGCCATGGCGACAGATCACGATACAGCTGGGCCACCACGGCGCGGCGCTGCGACTGGTATGGGTAGATGTGTCTGTGCTGTGCGAGGACGTCGATGTGGAGGTGCAGACAAAACTGGAGCACGCACTGCGGTTTTGCGGCGTACGCCAAGAGATCGGCCCAGCCGCCCCCTCATCATCGCCCAGCGACACTGCTGAGACGTCCCCTGCGATGCAGCAGCATCGGCGCTTGAACCGGAACACGTTGAGTGAAGGCAGCGCGCCAGGCGTGGAGGGTGCACCAGTGGGTGCGGGGGCGCTTCCGGCTGTGCTTGGGGGCAGCGGGGTGCTGAGCCTCAGTCAGCGGACGTCGGTGCCCGCCACGCCACCGGTGCCCGTCCCTCCCCTGGCTGATTCTGTGAGTGCAGCACAGACGTGGCCGCTTGCGATGGCTACCGTCTCCGGGGCCTGCTACAATCACGTTGATTTCTTAGTCACCAGCACTGTGCAGCCCTCCACCGCGGTGGTGGGGATGCTGTGCAGGGCGGTGCCCATTGTTTCCCCGGCGTTCTTCACGGCAATTCGTGATCGCGTGTCCCCGCAGTTGCCGCTGCCCGACCCTCGTTTATTTACACCGCCGCTGTCGGCGTGGTGGCGCAGTTTCATTGAGCGTGCTCGACAGGCAGCACCGACAGTGATGGAGGCGTCTGCTGTGCATAGCGCGTCGCACACCGAGGACACGTCAGTCACCGCCTCGCCCTATTCGTCCTCTGTGACCTACGGTAGCCACGCTGCCCCTGCCACGGCAGCAGCTGATGCAACATCACCGCAGGCGCAGCTGTCGGAGTACTTCGCTCCCAATCCACAGCGCTGCGAGCTCTTTCGTGGGGTGGCCTTTGTTGTGGTGCAGCGCGCGCTTTACGAGGAGGTGATGCACTACCTGGACTGCACTGGGGCCACGGTGGTGTGGGAGGGGGTTGTTGGGGACTGGGCAACGCCAGCCGCGGACGACTCTGAGACGCCATTCTTTTCCCCAAAGGGCTTCCAGGCGCTGCAATCATTTTTTGTTCGACATCAGCGACACGTCTTGCTGTACAGCGAGACGGAGGGGGAGCCTTTCACGCACTGCCTCACCGTCTTGCAGCAGGCGCTGGGCCTGTGCAGCGTCGAGTACGGGGTGCTCATCGAGTCCGTCGTCTTCGCGCGCGCACCACCGCTAACCGACTACCCCGACAACGCACGACTACCGCAGACAGTGGAGGAGGTGCAGGCCCGCGTGCGGCTGGCCCGCGGCGAGCTGACGTCAGAGCGTGATTCCTGCACACAGGACAGTGAGTGGGATGCAGCCCCGCAGGGCGATGATGCCGACATGGACGAGGCCATCAAAGGACGTCGAACCGATGCACAGCCACTGTTTCCCGACGTTGCCACCGACATGGTGGGCAGTCCGTCTGCACAGCGCAAAGGGAGTCGGGGCGGCGGCGATGGCCTTTCGCACTCGGTGGCCCACACTCACAAGCGCCCGCGAAGAGAGGACGCCGAGGGCTGGGTGACTTTAGGGAGGGCCGCTGCCGCTGTTGCTGTCCCGGCGACTACCAGCGAGCAGAAGGAGGGGGTGGTCGGCACGGCACGGACAGTCGACATCCACTGTAGCCCTTACGCACTGCCCCCCTACCCGTGTTTTGCCGGTGCCAAGACAACAACGACCGTATCAGCAACCTCCGCGGAGCAGCGCAAAGTCTTTGTGAAGCAGGTCCTACCTCCTGCGGAACCGCTGGTGGAGTTGGAGGAGCACCACGCACGTCGTCAGCTCGCCGCCAGCATGCTCGTTGCGCGTGTGCCAACGGTGGACGCGGACACCATTGTACTAGATCAAGTGGTTATGGGCGGCAGCAGCAGCAACGGGGGAGGGGGCTACGTGCTACAGAACCGAGCTGCGGCATTCGCCAATGCAGCCTTCAACACCTTCGACACTGCCGTCCACCACGCGTCCAGCAAGCGGCGAGGCACGGCGGCCCGACGTGGCCGTGGTGGTGGCGCCAGTGGGTCCGGTCGCACCCGGCCTACTCCGCAAACAATAGCGACTGTTTCGAGCTCCACGACCGGTGCTTCCGCTGTCGGGGCCGCTGCCGTGGTGGACGTCGACGACGTAGACGATGTTGAGGCGGTGGGGGCGGTGGGGCCGCTCGGGGTCACCGCGGGCAGCGCCTTCCACATCTTCGACATTGACGGCATTTTTTGAGCTGTGCGGCCTACTCACGTTGCCGGGTGGCGGGCCTCGCGGTCTTAGGCGGTGTGTGTGTGTGTCATGAGAGGCGTCGTGCGCTGTGGAAGCTCAGCGCGTGCAGCTTGTCTTGCTGTGTGACCGACTCCCTTGCCACCTCCTCTTTTTTGTTTTGAAGCACTGCATCATGTGCTCTACTGCCTGCAGAACGAAGAAAAGCGAGAAGTAGTAGCGCAGCGACAACAAGGTTGGGGCTGGGGAGGCGCCTTTTGTTTCTGGGTGTAGGACTTTGAATGCGCTTGGGGTTCACGTGTGCGGCCCGACCCACAGTGCCGAATGATTCCTGGGGCCGCGATTGTCGAAGTTGCAGACTGCCTTCGCGAATGCGGAGAAACTTGTCTATGCTTTTAATCAACTAGCAGCAACACCTCCCTTGTTTTCCGCTGCCACCCCCGCTGACGTTTGATGCATCCCCTCTCTCCCTTCTGCCTGCACGCACGCTACCCTTCTCTGTCTTCGCTCATGGACTGAACCACTACAGCCATCTCGCCCCGTCCCACACACACTTCAGCCGCAGGCGTCGCTGCTGACCACCTTAGCGCCCACCACCTCTGTTTTTTTTTTTTGTATCAAGTCACTAATACAGAGCTTCCTGTGAAGAGCGCGTTGCGAAGAATCTCTTTGTCTGCTGTGCACACTCCCGCGTCCACACACGCCGCCACCATGGACGCCACCTACCTCGAGCCGAGCAACAACGCTGTGCCCATCAGCTACGCGGTGCTCAGCCTCCCCACCAGGGCGACCATGCGTAAGAGAGGCTACAACCCCGACCATATCAATTACAACGGCGGCCTCGCTACCCACCCGCTGGCCACGTGGAAAACCTTCAGCTTGCCGGAAGGTTGCACCTACAAGGCCGCCGTAACCGCCGTGCAGAAGGCGAACGACAAGCCGTGGGGCCCACTGAAGATCCGCTTGAACTTCTCGGATGGCCACTACGAGCAGTTCGAGCGCACCAACCCTGACTCGAGGGAGTCCTTCCGCAGCACCGTGTCCTACAGCCCCAATGAGGTGTTTAAAGCTGAGACGCTGTCTCACTCCACTGCGCGCCGTGCGGAGCTGGAGCCGAGGCTGAAGCCGCTGGTCAACGAGCGCGGCTACCACCTCAGCAGTAAGCCGATTCCCCGCACCTTCGCCCCCGAGGAGCTCTACAAGAACTGTCCGCCGCCGGTGCTCTCACAGGCGGGCTACGACTTCACGCCGGTTAGCTACACCAGCTACCTGTTGAAATCGCAGGACCCGCCACTGGGGGTGCGCAACGTGCAGAGCAACTTTATCCACAGCAGCTGTGACTACCGGCCCCGAGCTTACCTACGCTCGAACGCTTCCGTCACCGCTGCCACACACGCGAGTCGCCACTGCCACTGCAACGAGGTGTTTCAAGTGGGTGACTACACGATGGACATCGCGCTCGACGCCGAGACTATCAACCACCGCAATCGACTGACCAAGAAGGAATTCTCGCCTATTGGGACGCTGAAGTCGAACTCGTCTGTGGTGGGTCCCCGCCACGCCCGCCAGCCGCGCTTCGCCTGCTCCAGTTCGGCGGTGGCGAACGCGACGACTCTGCAGGAGAGTTCCGCGTCACCACAGCAAGATGCAGTGAGCACCGAGAATGCCGCGTAGCGCACCTTACACACACACACACGCACACGTGCAGGCAGAGAGAGAGATACAGCTCCTGCAGCGTGCATAGGAATGACTTGAATGTAAAGCTCAGGGGCCTTTTCTCAAGAGAAATTTCTTTCCTTTTTTGTTGTTTAAGAAACATGATGTACGTTTCGGCTACACGCTTGTATTTACGATGTAAATGGAGTCGGAGGGAAGCCACACCGCGCCTGGATGCCGAGGGGCAGGGGGGAATCGCAGGTCCTTTGAGAGCCCGCATACCGAGAAGTGAAGGCAACGCTTTGAATGTCTTTCCTTCCTTTTTGTTTTGTTTCGTGTCGAATCCTGAACAGCCTGTAGGGAGGACAGCAGCCTTCTTTCTGCATGAGGTGCTGTGCATGCGACGCACTCGGGCCTTGGTACTCTGCCGCTTCTAGACCGCGTTTTAAGCTCTTGTTAGATCTAGCTTTTGCAAAACACCACCGCTACCGTGCCTTCTCAGTGGAGGTAGGTTCATGCGAAGCCATTCACGCGCCCTGGTCTCTCGTCCCCTGTGCTGCAGTGCAAGAGGGCGTGCTGCCGACGCTTCGGGGGGGGGGGGAGGCGGGCAGTTGTAATGGGTTGCAGCACAGAGGCAAACTGATAAGCTTCTCTAGCACTCACACACCAGGACCAACAAAGGCCTGGTTGGTCCATGGTCGACGATAAGAGAGAGAATGAGCAGACTGCGGATTCTTTGATGTGGGGTGCGCTTCTCACTTCGTCTCATCCCCCGATGTTTTGCCTTCTCACCTTCACCCACGCTACACCCCCCCCCCCCC
>LJSK01000079.1:43165-63358 GCA_001299535.1 Leptomonas seymouri
CCCCCCCCCCCTCACTTACTTTTGGTTCCTTCACCGCACGTACTCGACGGCGTCGTGCACGTACCGACGCGTTTTACTTTGTTAATCGCTGCAGTCACCGCTGTCTTGCCCTCTTCATGCATCCCGAGGTGTGATGCCTTTTTTTTCCTTTGGCGCTGCATGTGTAAGCAGAGGTTTGATGCGCTCTCCGCTCTCTCTCTCTCTCTTCCTCTACATTTGATCGAAGCCGAAAGGGAGAGAGGAGCGCCGCACGTCACCAGCATCGGCTTTCCGCAGTGGCCTTACACGCGTGCCGCCCACTCCACTTCGTCTTGTGAGTTCCCTCCCCCCCCTCCCCTGCCGCCACCGTTACGGAGGGCTGTTTACTCTCCCTTCGCTTGCAAGGCCTTCTAAATTCCTTTCTTTTTTATCGTTCAGTCGATGCCGACCGCTGTGCGCACTTTCGTTATCCCGTACGGTGTCTTGTGTGGTATCCCGCTTCTGCAGCACGACCGATTTCCGGTATTTGCCTCCTTCACATATTCTTTTCTAATCCAGAAAGGGCATCCACATGCACCCTCACAAAGGAGCGCCAAAGGCTGGGCGAACTCCTTGATGGATATCCACCACACTCGGACTACAAACTGGGCGGCAACAGCAACGGCATCGTTGAAGTCGGCACTTCGACTTCTCTTTTGGATGTTTCAATCCTAAAGAAGTTTGCTTTGCTCGAGTGTGTTAGGCGAAGAGTGATGCGCCCTTCCCTCTCTTTTGTTTTTGCTGCGGGTGTGGAGCGGCAGTCCTCGGCATGGTGTGAGCTTTGCGTTTCGCTGCTTTGATGTTCAGCTGACGAGTAGATGCGCTGCAGACATTGCTTCAATAGCGTCATTAGACGCACACCCACACATAGAGAGAGCGTACCGCGAAACCATCGAAGAAGATGCTAGCACTGCTTATGGCGGCTTTTAGTGTTCGACAACCGCTGCAACTGTGGCTTCCAATGCAACAAAAAACGAAAAGAAAGTAACCTCAGAGCCACACGCCTTCCTTCACACAAACACACGCGGGGCCACGTAGATATGTATCTAGGAGCTTATTTCTATCATCACCATGTCTTTGCCCTTGTGGTGGAGCGGTGGCCTTGCCTGTGACAGCCTTTGCTTCTATCCAACACGTAACGCTCACCTTCCGTCAGCTCTCCACGCTCCTGCTCTCCGTCTCCCTCTCTCCCTTTCATCGGCTGTTGCTCCTGTCTAGATGCCCTTCTCGCGCACCGGACCCCGTTGCCCGGTTGTTCTTTTCCCGTCTCTGTGCGAGCGCTCCCGGTACCATTTTTTTTTTTTGGAATCTCCACCCCCTGGTTTCCGCACGCCTGGTGGAGCTCCACAAGACGCATCTTGTCTTGTCTTATCTTCTGTCACACGGAGGGAACACCTGGGCTCCCCCCCCCACATCACTTCTCCCTTTGATTTGAGGCTCGCTGTTTTCCGTTGCTTGCGTCGCTTCCACGAGGGCGTTTGTGATTGCAGCTTTGCCCCCTCCCCCTCCTCCCTTTGATGTGTGTGTGCTGCAGTGCTGCTAGCTGAATACGCAAGTCCGTTGTCTCGTTTTTCCTTAGTCGCACCGCGGTTGCCGGTGGTGCTTGAAGTTGTTGTCAAGCGTACGTTGTTTCCTTGTTATTTGCTTGCCGTCTTCCTGTCGTTGTCCAGCACACATACACAGAGACAGCTCGTCTTTCGTTTTTCCTTTCTTTGTTTCGTCAACGCCCGCTGCCTTTACAATGGGAGTTCCAAAGTTCTTCCGCTGGGCGGCAGAGCGCTACCCGTCCATCATCACCCCCTTCAAGGACTCCCCTCCGCCGGTGGACAACCTGTACCTCGACATGAACGGTATCATCCACAACTGCACCCACCCGAACGACGTGGATGCAACGCGGCGCAGCCCAACAGAGAAGGAGATGATTCAGGCAATGTTTTCGTATCTCGAGAAGCTGTTCAACGCAATTCAGCCACGGAAGTATTTCCTTCTCGCTGTGGACGGCGTGGCGCCGCGTGCCAAGATGAATCAGCAGCGTCAGCGCCGCTATCGCTCCGGTTATGAGATGATGATCGCCCGTGAGGAGGCGCTCGCGATGGGCGAGGAGGTGCCAGAGGAGAAGGACGTGTTCGACAGCAACTGCATTACGCCTGGGACGCCCTTCATGGTGCGTGTGAGCAAGGAATTTCAGTACTTCATCACGATGAAGCTCGCCACCGATCCGGCGTGGCAGAACTGCGAAGTTAT
The DNA here is from genome assembly GCA_001299535.1 of Leptomonas seymouri. Lineage (NCBI taxonomy): Eukaryota > Euglenozoa > Kinetoplastea > Trypanosomatida > Trypanosomatidae > Leptomonas > Leptomonas seymouri. The sequence goes on from LJSK01000079.1 coordinate 45,428, forward strand.
CTTCTCGGGGCACGACTGCCCCGGTGAGGGTGAACATAAGATTGTAGACTTCATTCGCCGCCGCAAGATGCAGCCGGGTTATGATCCCAACGAGACGCACTGCATGTACGGGCTGGACGCTGATTTGGTGATGCTGGCGCTTGCCACGCATGAGCCTCACTTCGTGCTGCTGCGCGAGGTGGTGACCTTCGGTCCGGGCTCCCGCAAGGAGCGCGAGCGTCAGGAGGAGGATGAGGCGAAGGGCTTAGTGAACGACAAGGCCTTCCATAAGGCGGATGAGTTTGTGCTGCTGCATATCAACCTATTCCGAGATTACCTCCAGCTGGAGGTGGCGGAGTGCATGAAGAAGGCGGGCGTAGCTGTTGACATGGACTTGGAGCGCGTGATCGATGACTTCGTCTTGATGTGCATCTTCATCGGAAACGACTTCTTGCCGACGCTACCGACAGTTGGCATCAACGACGGCAGCCTCCCCGTGATGTTGCAGTTCTACTGCACCCACATCCTCTCTAAAAGGAAGTACTTGACTAACAAGGGCGTTATTGACTGGCGCAACACGGAGATCTGGCTGAATGAGATCGGCAAGCTCGAGTTCGACACGCTGCGCCGTCGGAATCAGGAGGAGGCGGAGTTCCAGAAGAACCGCGCCCGCCGTGACCCGACACATGAAGTGGACACGCTGAATGCGATGCCCATCACGAGTGTGCTGGAGTTCAAGCAGCGGTACTACGGCGAGAAACACGGCTTTGCCGGCGGCTGGGACGCTAACAGCAGTGACATGCGCAAGCTGCGCGAGCACTACGTGGAGGGGCTGATGTGGGTCATGGGCTACTATTTTCAGGGTGTGCCCTCGTGGAAGTGGTTCTTTCCGCACCACTACGCGCCGATGGCGTCGGACATGGTGAACCTGGCTTCCATCGCTGCCCAGGTGCACTTCGACCTGGGCAAGCCCTTCCTTCCTCATCAGCAGCTGCTGGCTGTGCTGCCGCCGATGTCCTACCTGTCGATGCCCAAGGCGTACTGGCCCCTGCTGCGCAGCCCCAACAGCCCCCTGGCGAAGTACCTGCCAGACCACATCGTGATCGACCGCGAGGGCGCCCGTGCGCCGTGGGAAGGCATCGTGCTGATTCCTTTCATTGACGAGCGCGTCCTTATTGCAGCCTACGACTCGGTGCAAGGCAACGTGGACTCCGAGGATGCCGCGAACAATGTTAACGGGCCACCGCTTCGCTTCCGCTACGATAGTAAGATGACGCCGCGCGTGTTGGAGGACAACATGTTTGGTCCTCTGCGCAACGTCTACGTGCAGCGCGAGATATACAGTTTGCCTCAGATGGGCCACTTCAACCCTCAGCTCTGCCCAGGGGTGTACGTTGGCACGCGACAGCTGGAGGGCTTCAGCACGATACAGTCGAAGCGTGACCTCATCAAGCCATCCTTCGAGACGGGCGCCGTCACCATCTTCGGCAGGCCCACCAAGAACGACAGCATGCTGCTCAACATGCGCGATTTCTTCAACGCTAGGTCGGTCGACGCGGTGGCGACGTTAGTGGGCAAGGAGGTGCTTGTGGGCTTTCCCCACTACAAGCGGGCCCGCGTCGCATCGGTGAAGGACATGCACAAGTCCATCACGGCAACCTACAGCAAGGAAGGCACTTACTGTGGCACCGAGGAGCACAGGAACAACCGCGACGAGTTGACTGCCTTCCTGAAGGAGGCGGACACGCATGCTCGCTTTATGAAGTCGAAGTTGGGCATCGCGGTGGAGCAGGTGAGCGTGCTGGTGTACGTGCACCGCTTCAACGGCATGCAGATCACCGGCCGTGGACGCATTGCACGCCAGTTCGCCGCAACGTGGACCTGCTACCCGCTTCACCTTATTGCAACGATAGAGAACGTCACCATGAAGGTGGATAGCCGCTACGAGGAGCGGGATCGAAGCGAGAGCGACAGCGCCTTCGGTGCCCAGTGCGTCTACATTGGGCCACAACCTAAGCCAAAGAAACTGCAGATGGACGTGTACGGCAGCTGCGGGTATGTGATCGCGGCGGGCCAGCAAGATGCCACAGCTCAGCAAGGGGATCGCCTGAGGGTGTGTCTGAAGGTATATCGGGAGCCGCTGCGGCTGCCGGCTGACCTCATCCTCTACGCTGCGCAGCGCAATTGGACGGCGCTGCCGCAGGTGGCCGTGTCGCTGGATATCATGCCGCGCACCCTCACAATGATCTGCAGTTCCCTCGTCACCGCGCCGCAGTTCGGCTCGCGTGAGATCGGTCTATGCCTGAAGTTTACAGGCCGCTGCCTCGCCAAGGTCGGCTACGCGAAGCTCGTGCAGCACAGCGTGAACCCGTGGTACATGGGGAACAGGGACATCTTCGCCCGCATGGAGAAGGACACCGACGACATTGGCTACCACCTCGAGAAGGCCGAGAAGGGCGAGTTTGTGGGTAACGCCAGCAGCAACCGCGGCGGCAGCGGGACATGGTACTTCTCGCGAGACGCGCAGGACGTCATTCGCGAGTACGTCAAGCGCTTCCGGCCGCTCATTCAGTACATTGAGGACGGCGGCGTGAACTCGAACTGCGTGATGCCGCAGATGTTCTTGACGGGTAAGTGGCGCGAGCGGGACGTGGACGATGTGCTGACGGAGATCGAGAGCTTCTTGCAGCAGACGGGGCTGCGCGAGACGCCCATGATCACGGCGACCGAGGAGGCCTTCCCCCAGCAGCTGCTGGAGCAGCTGGAGACGAGCCTGTGTGAGCAGCATGACCGCTCATTCAAGGAGTGTACGCTGCGTCTTGTCTGCCGCCATCAGCTGTACTTTCCGGTGACGCGTAGCAGCGGTGGCCACTTGGTTTCGCTGCCGCTGCCGCAGAAGCAAACGTTTCGTCTTGGCTCTCGGGTGGTGAACTGCCGTGCCACCGGCAGCACGCCTTTCGGTATGTCCGGCACGATTGTACGTCTGCTGGCGAGTGGGCATGAGGCGGAGGTCGTCTACGATCAAGCCTTCACGGGTGGTACGCGGCTGGACGGGCGCCTGCAGGAGACCCGCGCGGCCATAACGAAGCTGTCCGCTCTGCTGGTGCTCAAGACGGACGATGTGGAGGATGAGCCGAAGCCGAAAGGCGTGACGGAAGACTCGGCGAAGCTGCGCGAGCTGGAGTTCTTGCTGCAAGCCAACGACATCCGCGTGGACGCGGTGACGGAGAAGTCCGTGTCGACCCCGCCGTCGATGCCGCCACCACGTAGCCCTAATGTAGTGACGACCACTGTCACCAGCAGCAGCGGCAGCGGTAGCAGCTTCGTGCCGAAGCCACGCAGCGTCGCTACCGCAGAGCCTTCTACGAATACCGCTGTTGCCGGCAAGCGACCCACACCAGCTTCTGCCACCGCCCACCTTTCCTCTACGCCCACCTCTGCCTCCCCGACTTGTTCCAACGCCACCGAGGTGCACACCAGCATTGGCAGTGTGAAGCTGACGGCCACGTCTGGCAGCGGGGGCATCAGCCTGCAGGAGTTGGCGCGACAGCTGCCTCAGTGCATATCGCCCGTCAATTGCTCGCCAGTGGGCCACCCGCCCACGTCCACAAGCGCAGCGACAACAGCGGCGCCTGCAACGGCGACAGCTCCGCTCAGCGGGATCGCCATCCCAGTGCCGAAGTCTATTCAGCAGCAACACACAGCGCATCCTGCTGCGGCTGCGAGCACCGCCGCACCTGCTGTGCAATCCAACAGCAGCTCGTTGAGCCAAGTACAACAGCCATCGTACTCTCCCACGCTGACAAGCGAGTCCACTGCGGAAAGCCCCACGACCTCCCGCAAGGCACGTGACATCCAGGTCATTCCAGATGATTTCGTGAGTGGGCGCTTGCGGCTGTCGTACAAGAACTCCGGCCATGTGTTTCGCAGCTGGCTGGATGCCATCACGACGGAGGCGGTGGCCAAGGCGGTGAAGGCGTTGGAGGAGGAGGAGGAGGCGGCGGCGCTGAAGGGCGGCGCAGCGTAAGCTCAGCATATATCTATATCCATGGATCTCTATATATGAATGGGTGTAGATGCGTAGATGCGTACACACAGCGATGTATTCGAGCGCAGTGACGACGGCAACGACACGGTTTCTGTGAGGGTCTAATCGGACGAGTCTTAACGTGGTAAACTAAAGTGAATATAAAGGCGCAGTACACACACACACACATATATATATTGATAGATAGACAAATATCGCTATATCTTTATATGTGTCGGCAGTACGGCGGCTCATTGTGTTTGGGGGTGCGGGGGGTGGGAGGGCGCTGCCGCGTTGCGCAGTGGGCTTCTGGGTGCTGCAGAGGTGCTTGGGGTGGGGTGGGGTGGGGGGCGGTGCTCCCACGCGTGATGCCACTTTCTTTTTGTTGTTTCTCTCCTTTTCCATTTTCTTTTGTGGTGGTGGTGGCTGCAGCTGGTCCGCTTCACGGACGGATTTTGCGTTGTTGTTGTTGCCTCCGTCGATGGTGCGCTTCTTGCCTCATCTCGTCCTGCGTTGGGTGGTGGGGGCTGCGGCTTTCACTTGTTTCTTTGTTTTGCTTCTTTTGTTTCACATGCAAAGGGGTTTCAGTGCGGAGTGCTTTGCAGGGGCGTTGATGCGTGTGCTGGGTGGGAGTTGTGTTTGTGTGTGTGTGTGTCTTTCATTTAATGTGTGTGGACGTTGATCACTGTGATGTGCTGTGATGCATTTTCATTTGCGTGCAGTCCTTTTTCGTTTCTTCTGTTGCACGCGCGCTGTCGTCGGAATGGGCTAAGCCAACACGAAGACAGTCCAGCTAACAGTGTCGGTGATGGGGGAAGTAAGTCGAGGTGGTGACTGAGGGGGACACGTGCAGCGCTGCTGCCATGCGTGTAGTCTCGGTTCAGCGAAAGCACGATTGTGTTGTGTGTGTGAGTGTGAATGTGTGCCCCGTCGAGAAGCAGATGGTGTGCGCACTTTCGTAAGGCTGGCTCTCCCGCTCCTTTGAATGACGCTGATCCCGGGGGTGGGATTGGTTGGTTGTGGCACCGCAAAACGAAATAATAATAATAATAAGAAAACGAAGAATTCCTGCCCTCTTGTTCTGCCCTTTGCACCTGAGCGGGGTGCCATACAGCATCGCGTGTCGCACGTCGTGTGTGGCGCGCACGCTCACGAGCGTGTCTGCCGCTATTCCCCCACTTCCATTTTCAAAATGAACTCGGCGCCACCGCTCTCTCTCCTTTTATTTTACGATTTGTGCGTTGGAAGAGGCTCTATCGATTGCGCAACGGCCATCGCCATCAACGCAAGAAGGCAACCGTAAAAGGGGCGAAGCGCGTGCACACCGCTGAAGTTGCTTTGCACACGAGTTATAAGCTCGAGTACACGCACACACACATCACGCGTTCGTGCGGAGGCTGCTATATATATTCTTTTTCGTTTCACCGTGCCCCTTCTTCGTTCATCTGGGAAGCAGAGGGAGTAGTACGAACGCACGTCGTTAACTCCCCTCCCTCCCCTCCGAGTGCAACTACGATTCACTTCGAATTGAGAAAGGGTAGTCGCTGCCGACTTGCCGTAACACCAACAGTGCTAACGCATATCGCGCGCAAACCTTGGCCTTACTTCTGAGTTCATTGATCTACCTCAAACAGTGGAGCAGCATCCAGAGAACATATATTTTTCTTTTCACGAGTAGACGAGCACCATGGACCCGCTCTCCGGCCTGACCTCCGAGTCTCGGTTGATCATCGACAACTTCTTCCGCTGGTCGAAGCTTTCGCTGGACAAGTTCAAGCGCGACCTCACGGTTGAGGCCGGTGCTTTCCAATCGGGCCACTTGTGGCGTGACAGCTACACAAAAGATGAAGTTGCACAGATGCTTAAAGGGCAGCTCGCAATGCTGCTCGGGGTTGTCGACACGCAGGTCGACAGCACCACCGCCGCCTCCGCGGAGCTCATGCGTGCTGTCCTGCGTCAGGCGGATCTGCAGCGACTCACAGTAACCGTTGACAGCATGGCGGTGCTGAACAACGCAGGCGGCGTCAACGCAATGGGCGAGCACGGACGTCAGCTGATGAGTGGCCCGACGAACCGACTGGCCCCGCTGACCCTTCAGGAGGCAGGGGGAGAGGCCTCACGTCAGCTCGCCGAGGCCAACGCGGAGGTGCGACGCCTTCAGGGGAAGCTGCAGCAAGTAACGGACGCCTACACGCAAGTGATGAGCGGGCGCTCGTCGGACACAGCTAATCTATTATCGATGCAGGACGCGATGAACGACAAAGAGCGTCTGGCGGCTGAACTGGCGGAGCGGTGCCAGGGCCGGGACCCGAATCTGGCTGCCGCGGTGCAGGCGCTGCAGTCGGAGGTGTCCGAGGCAAAGCGGGAGCTGGCGACGCGGCTGAACCAGTCCACGCAGTATCAGCAGGTGAAGCAGCTGCTGTCGGAACGCAATCAGCAGATCAAGGCGATGCGGCAGGAGCTGGCGGCGTACGTTCCGGCCTATCGGCAGCAGACAGACGATATTGCTGCGGAGGACGACTGAGAAGGAAGTGAAGGGGTGCGCGGGGAGGTGGGGGGGGCGGGGCGGGGGCGGCGACCGTGAGAGGGTGGAGCTCCACGGAGAGACATGCGAAATGCACGAGAGCGCCCACTCGTGCCGTGCGGACTACAATTGTGGGCACACGCACCACCCCGAGAGGCCCCTGCCTCTGTCGTTCCCTCCACTTCCTTTGGTACTGTACGTGGGTGCCGCTGATGTATTCCTCCCTCCCTTCCTTCTCCGTTCGTACGCCTTGCACGAAGACCACTTGAGTTTGTTTTTCATTTCTCTTCTAGCGAAAGAGGAGCGCACATGAGAGAGAGAGATGAGAGGAGTGGGGGGAGTCCGCGATGCAGGCAGAGAGTCTCGAATGGCTGTTGACCATTATGGCTTGGCTGTGGACTTGTGATGTGTGCGTGTGTGTTCTGACGCCCGTTGTGCTTTGCTTCGCTTGCGCATTTCTTTATTTGTCTCTGAGGGGAACAGACAACTCTCCGCACAGAGATCAGCAGGCCCAGTCATTTTTCATGGTGCCAACGCTACACCGTTATGAAGGCAATGGTGCGGGTGTGGGGGTGGTGTGCAGCAATAAGCACGTGACGCGCGGTCGCACCTTCTCGGCTTGTGAACAGGAATGCCGTGCGCCAAGAGCGGATCCTCCCCGGCACTTGCATAATACGGCGCAACACACACACCGTGATGTATTTTATTTGGACATCCGCCTGTCTTTGCGCTTTTGCCTCTCTCTGACACGTGGCGCTTTGCCACATTGTGTCGCCAGCAGTGCATTCTGTGCTTACTGTGTGGTCTTTGTGGAAACCCTCGGTGCTGCGAAGGACGCGTACACAAGGGAAAGGGAGGAGGGCGCAGCAGAACAGCAGCAAGATCCCAAACGAAGCACCTCAAGATGCCGCCTTTTCATTTCCCAGCTTTGCTTTGTGTTGCCGACCTTGGTTACTGTGACTACTACTTGTACTAACGAATTCTTTCTTGCTTCTCACTCTGCGTTGTTTCTGCTTTCTCTATCCCCCCCTCCTGCGCGTGCGTGTGTGTGTGCGTGCGGGTTTCACCGACAGCGAATTGAGGGAAGGAGCCTACGTGTACACCCGAAGCGCTGTTTACCTATGTGTACTGCTCTCTCTCTCTATAGGTATTCATATATCAAAACATATCTATATATATTGATATCGATATGGATATACCTTAATTCCGCCGTATTTCATCTTCTCTCTTTTTCTTTGCTTTTAAAAACAGGAATTATTTCGCTCCTCTCGCTCCGTTGACCTTTGTTTTTCACTGTTGGCTGCTGCACCTTCCGCGTGCGTGCATCAGCTGGCCCCCTCCTCTCTCCCTCCCCCTCCCCCTCCCCCCGCCTTCACGTGATTGGGCGCTGGTGATCCGATTTCTAGAGCTGTGTACAAGTCCCTTTCGCTGCTTTTTTTGTGGGCACCCAACTCCTATTTGCTTCGCGCGGCGACGAGAGTACTGAGCATGTCAGCGGACACGCTGCCGGTGGCAAACCCCAAGACGCTGGGGCGCCTGGATGCCCTTCCCGGATCTCTTGGCAAGGTTACCCTCTGCGCTGTCTTCACACTCGGCGTTGCCGCTTTTGTCAGTGTGCGCAAGTGGCTGGCGGCCCGATCAGTGGAGAACAGCGGTGACCACCGTGATCACAAGGCATCAGCCAAGTACAGCTTCCGCAGCAAAGGAAAGGGCTCCAGCAGCGGAAGCGGTGGTGGTGGCGGTGGTGCTGGGCACAGCAACAACGCTTCCGCGGGGAGAGTGGGGGATGGTGCAAGCGTGAGCGGTGAAGCCTCGCCGTCTTCGCCGCAGCGCCCCCCACTGCCCCCGCGCAATTACTTCACCATTCGCGCCTCCCTGCACGTGAAGCGGCACAACGCAAAGATGATGGAGTGGTTCGACGAGCAGCTGGGCATTCAGCTGCCCTTTTCACAGCAACTATTCGAGTTGAAGCAGGAGGAGCGCCAGGCACCGCTGGTGCTGCTGTTGTTCCGCACGTTACGCGAGCCAACACACCGCATGGTGGTTACCATTGAGGAGCTCTACGACGTGCAGACTTCCGCGACCTACTGTGAGGCCAGCTTAAGCCGCATTTCGGACTGTGCAAGCCTGCTGGAGACGTCCACAGCTCTGATCGGGCGTAATGAGTATCCCGCAGCTGAGTACTGCTACGTGGATGAGACGCAGGCGACCGTCTTCACCTTCTCGCTCTTTATCGTGCACGAGCGGCTGGCGGTGACGCTGCAGTACGCGGCGCCCACACGCGTGCGTAGCGTGCTGCCGACGGCTTTCTACGACCTTGCCCGATTTCTTATCTTCACCGCCCCGTCACCGTCGCCCTCGTATTTGTTGATCTCGGAGCCGCGGTTGGGGCTGGGCTACCACCTCCCGTTGGATTTCCTGGTACACGAGGGGCTGGCGGAGGGCGACGGCGTAGAGGATCGTCTTTTTGCTTGGGCCTGCGGGGGCCGTGGTGGAGGCGCGCCCCCCATGCAGGAGCACAGCTACGGTGGGCCGCCGCAGCAGTCGACTCAGCACACACGAGGTGCTCAGGGTTTGGCGAACATGCGTGCCTACAGCGACCCCCTGCGCGGTGGTGGTGGCTTTTACGCTGGCCGCGGTGAGGGCGGAGATTGGGTGGTGCCGTACGCAACGGCCATGAGTCGCGGCGGCCGCCGCATGGGCCTGATCACCTCCTATGAGCCGCCAATGGGCGCCAGCAGTAGCAGCAGTGACGGCGGCGGCTTGATGGACGCAACATCTGGTGGCTCTTCAGGCTTTGGTGCGGCCAGCAGGGGTGGCGCTAGCGGTGTCCCCTATGCGTGGCGGCTTTATTTGGAGCAGCAGGTGTGTAAGGCGGCGCGTCAACTCGGCCTGGTGATGGGCTCCGGCTCAGACGGCCACGGCGGTGGACCACGTGTGATCTTCCAGGCTTCCGACCTATCCGACACGTCCGCTTACGCCAACTCCGCGCATACGCTGTTGATTGAGCCGTATCCGCTCTCGGTGGCGCTCAGCGGTAACTTCAGCGCCAGCGACGACGGCCGCGAGGAGGACAGCGACGCTATGGGCGTGACGGCCTTCTCTCTTTTCCGTGAAGTCCGTGTTGACGTAAACAGCTCCTATTTGACCTTGGTGCCCGACACCCTCGCTGCAGCGCCTGTGCGCACCGCCTCTGCCGCCGCCGGCAGCACCAGCGACGCCCCCCCCGCCACCGTCAAGGCGTACTGGAGTGCATTTTACGTGCCAGTGGGGGCCGCCTGTGTCAGCTTTCACTTCATCGCGTCTGCGCTGCGGCACACCTCCACAGAGTTTATTTCCTTTTGCGCCTCCGTCATGAACTCGATTTCGCTGGGCAATCACCACGGCCAGGCGGTGTCGGTGCTCTACTGCAATATCCGTCACGACGTCCTGCCGTTTCGGCTGTCGCTGCCTCCCACTGGGATGGCAACGGTGGCGGAGCCGATGCTCGGTGATCCGCTCTGCGTGGTGCAGGCGACGTACGGTGTGGAGCAGATCGCCGTAACCGTACGGGTATTTCCTCTCTTTGTCTCTAACGCTGCGTCAAGCGGCACCGCTGCAGGCAGCCGCGGGGGCAACGGGTATGGCGGTGGAGGCAATGCGAAGCACAGCAGCGTGCAAGGGGGCAAGGCCTCGGGAGGCCCTCGCAGCGGCACACCAGCGGCAGCCGGAGTCAACACGCTCGCCACCCCCAACTCGGGCTCCCTCGATGCCCGCCCCACCTCCCCGCCCAGACCTATGCTCGTACCACCGATGCTGCGTTCAGCAGAGCGGCGCGGCTCCCGACAGCGCTCTGCGATGCGGCAGCTTCAGTACATGATCCGCTACTACCTAAACCAGTTCCCTGGTGGGGTGCACATCGTCTCCTACGCTAAGACGACGGTGAACTCCATGCCAGCGCTGCTGCTGTGCTTCCGGCCAATGTGGAGCGTGAACGGTGAGGAGAACGGTGGTGCATCCGGCATTGATGGTGGCGCCGTCTCGTCGTTGGGCACTGCTGGTGCTGTCAACTACTGGGACAATGCTGGCGGTGTTGGAGGCGGTGAGAGCTCGCAAGGGGCCTCGAGCTGGGGTGACATGCGTGAGGTGATGCTTGAGGATGAGGTCGGCCAGCTAAACCCCTTCGCCCAGCACTTCACCCCCCCACCCCCCCCGGCGAGCTACCTTTGGGGGCCGCAGCCAGGCACCACGACCGCCGCTACCTCTGCTGCTCTACCAACGCAGCCGGCGCTGTCAGCCGCGATGAAGAACGCCGCTGCCGATGTGGGTCGGGACAAGATAGGCACACTCTTTCGCACCTCCGGCGCCGGGGACTCGCAGCGCTCGCGCGAGGAGCTGGATGATCCCCTGCGTGTGGCCGTCGCGGTGTGCTGCGAGGGCAACGCTTTTCTGTTTCAGACATCGGCCTCGGAGTACACCATGGGGGTCGCGCAGGAGGCTGTGCGGGCCACGGCGACGTACCTGGCTCTCATTCCACGTGCAGGCTAAATGCAGTCGGTGGCGGGTATGGGGTGCGCAAGAGCGGGCTGCCGCTGTGGACTTGGAATGAGCATGGATCGCCAATAATCAGCAAGAGCACCCTGGCAGGCGAAGCGGGCTGCCCACGTGACCGGCAGCTCTTTGTTGGAGGGCCGCTTCTATTTCCAACAGCCGGCTGCGGCTGGGCTGTGTCTGCATCTAGAGGATACATGGGAGGGGTGACTCGCTTTATCCCCCCCCCGCCCTCCGTCGCTCTGCGAGCAGTTGTGACGCTTACCGGTCAATGTCGTCGCTGTGCCATACATGTCCGGTTGTGGGCGTGCTGACGCATTGGCGTCGGTGCCTAAGAAGAAAGGTGCGGTGCATGCGCGCGCGCAACAGGGAGAGAGAGAGCAGGCGACCGCTTCCCTGCTGTCTTTTCATTTCCTTGATGAAGCCGAGTAGGCGCTTTCCACCTCTCGGTACCGGCTCTGCACGCGTCTCTTTTCCTGCTGAATTCTTGTGGGCTCCGCTTGAGCAGGTGTGCCTGGGTGACGTTGCTGCGCCAAGATGCATAGGCGCTCGCTGCAAGAAGTACCTCCATGCTATCCATGTTGGTGCAGATGCTACCATCGTGCGCAGCGTCGAGGGATAGTACTAGTGACCGTAATAGTAGTGAAAGCTACACTGTGGGGTTCGCTGTGCACGCGGCACGGTGCAACTCTCCCCTCAATTCCGAAGCGGCTCCTCTGGAACTGCGTACTCACGGGCACATCCGCAGCTCCTATGCTTTCATCCTACCTATCACTGCTCTTTGCTTCCTTTCCGCGCTTTAACAGGTTCCTCTTGCGAGCCATCAACAACGCCCACGCCCACATCAAGAAGAGACGGCATTTCGCGGTAGAGGTGCATCAGCTGCAGCCTTCACGAGCGCATCTTGGCTTGCTTCCCACGCCTGCCGCCCAGCTCTCGAAAGAGGGCTCTTCCTTCTGAAGTAGCTCTCCTTATCAGTTCCCATCGACAAGGCGCATTCTACTCTACCCTAGTGAAACATACATGTGTATCAAACACCATCTGACTCTCAACACACTCTGACGGACGCCAACAGCAACAGCAACAACAACGACGCCAACAAAGACGGAGGAATGGGCGTTTTATTGAACTTCAGCGTCTACGGTCTGATGATCATTCCGTTGGCCGCCCTCGTCAAGGGCCACCGGATCACCATCAGCAGCCTTGTCAAGCTGAGTCTGGTAATGGCTACGGTGCAGCTGGCCCAATCCGCCATCGCCACCGCAGCCCCGCCGGATATGGCCGTAGCGCAGGTCTTCGTACACGGTGCTCTTCTTCCTCTGATCACCGTTGCCTTCTGCAACCTTGTGCTGACTGATGCTAAGGCACTGAAGGTGATGCGGCTGCACCACTGCGGGAATGACGATGACGCCGGTGCGACGGTGGCCACGCTCTGGTGCCTCGTCAACACCATTCTCTTTCGCTGGTTTCCGTGGTACTACACGATGGCCAGCCGCGGCTTTGAGCCGGACAATCTACTTGCAGGTGTTGAGGCCTTCCTGACGCTCCTCACCACCTTAGCGATGTGCCGCAGCTTTGCAAGCGGGACTGCAGTGGCGACCGTGGCGGCGGTGTGCGTGCACGTGGTGGGTGCGGTGGTGGGTGCGGTGACCGGCCTGCCGACTGCCGGCATGGCGCTGACAGCGGCGCTAGAGTGCGGTGCGGCGAAGTTCGTCTCCCCTGCCCCGCGATTGGATAAAAGAGGCGATTAAGCCTTGGTGGACTCCCCCCCACTCTCCCAATACAAATGGCGAGGAGGCATCACATGCCGCTGCAGCCCTTCCTGCTTGGTCAGCTCCCATAGCCATCTCTTTCGAATTCTACTGTGTTCGCTGCTGCTGTTGGTGGCTTTTTGTTTTTTGGCGAAGGGGGTGGGCGAAGGAAGTGTGGAGGCTGCCCTTTGAGTGCTTCTGCGAGTCGGAGGGGGGGGGGGAAGACGGAGGGCGTGTGCGTGTGTGCGTGACGCCTGCGGTGAGGGAAATGACTAACGTAATTGGCATATATATCTTGTGTAATGCATCTCTTGTGCGCACCATTCAATAAAAGGTGACGCCATCAGTGGAAAGGAGCGAAGTCGCGCGCATATCCGTCAACGCGGCCATCGCCGTACCCGCTTCGGGGTGTCCCACCCGCCGTTGCAGCGCTCGTCGACGTGATGGCTCCTGCACTGCCGACGCGGGGTGGGCCTACAAAAGAGAGGAGGACACGCTGGTTGGCCAAGCGGGGCACGGCTGCGGCCCTTCTCCTTCACTTCTCGACCTACGTGCTGTACTGTATTGACTCCACTTTCTTTTGTCCTCTTATAAGTTTCCTTCACCTGCTATCTCTTGTTACGTTACCGACGGTGTGTGCGCAGCAACTTGCTGTCGTGGATTCTTCGGTTTTACCTTCCTACCCCCCCCCCAAAAAAAAAAAAAAGTAGCCTCCAAACAGTGGCGTGACGGACTCACTCACCTGTTCACCACACACGCGCCCATGAAGCACACAGCGTGCCCCTCGCCGTCACCGCAGCTGGCGAAGAAGCCCTTCATCAGCGACATTGTCCAGAAGGCGGTGGAGCGACTGGGTAAGAAGTGCGTGTGGCGTGTGGCGACACGCCTGGAGGAGCTGCCCTCCCCCGCACCGGCGGAAGACGTGCGCGAGGCCCTGCGAGCCCTCTCTATTTTTCTCTCTGACGAGGACTACACGGCCATGGTGCAGGAGTACGCAGTCACGGATAGCGGGAGCGGTAGCGGTGCTCATGGCGCTGTGGCTAGCAGCGCGCAGAACATTCGTCTCAACTGCGCTGCGCTGCTCGAAGACTTGTGCACGCTGCCTCTGATTCCTCGCCGGCAGTACGTGGTGGAACTCGTGATTCGAAAGCTGGACCCCGACAACACCGGCATCATTCCTTACTCCACGCTCAACGATAACTACGACGTGCTGCGCCACCCCCAGGTCTGCAGTGGACTCCTCAGCGAGAGTGACGCGTTGCTGGCCTTTTTCGAGAACTTTGAAACGGAGGGCGGGTGCTACATGGAGCAGCTGACGACGGCGGAGCTGCGGATGTACATGGTGGGCCTCTCTACCGCCATGAAGGAGGATTCAGAGTTCGAGCTGTGGTGCATGCGCGGCTTCTGCCTGGATCGACCTAAGATGAAACTAGGCGAGGAGACGTGCCGGCTCGAGGGGTCACGTCATCAATCCCGGCGGAGCCGACTCCTCGGTGAGGGCCGCCGCCACCCGCTGTACTCAACCACGTACGAGGAGTACGGTAAGGAGGCGACGTCTGTAGACTACAAGCGGCCCGTGAAAGGCCGGCCGCAGCAGTTCACGAAGAAAGCCATCGCGCGCACCGGCGGTGCAACGTCGATGAATATGTAAAGTAAAAGACGAGAAGAGGTTGTGGATTTGCACAGACGACGACTGTAACGCAGGTCGTGGTTGTGCTTCGTTTCCGTTGTGCCAAGTCCACACATTGATGTCGAACGACATGATGTGTCGCCTACGCAGTGCTTGCATGAGATGCCACTGGTCCGCGTCTCATCTTGTGAGGGAGAGAGATGAGACGCGGGGGCCGGCTGCAGCACGCACATCAGCCTTGCCGCTTTTTGCTCCAACTTCATGTACTATACTTCATAGCCGATGCAACACATGATAACTCCTCAATGCACGCTCCCTTACATTTATATAGATATGGGCGAAGCGCTCTCTGTGTCCCCAGCAACCCCTGTTTGGGTGTGACGCATCGACAGAAGTGCCCTCGCTGCACCCGTTCACGGCTGACTTCTCCGTGCGCTTCTTCACATCTTCAAGTGCGGTCTTTCCCGCTCCCCTTCGCTCCCAACTCCCGTGAACCATCCACGCCCCAATCTGCGTGTCTCCACCACCTGCCCCGCTTTCTTCTAATACATTATTTCTATTCCTTCTGTAAGCCAGACAGCACCTTGGCTAGACGACTAGGTGTGAGAGAGAACCCGCCTCCGGGTTTCCGTTGCACGCGTTCAACCAGAAGAGGCTCTGCATCGCACGGCCACCGCATCGTGTTCCTCCTCTCGCTTTGGGCTCGCGGAGGCTGTTATGCTTCGCCGTCCGCCCTTCCACTCGATAGACCCCATAGAGCAAGCGGAGCTGTAGGGCGAGACCGGCGGCCTTGGTTTTGTCTCCGTTTCTGTTGTCTCTGCTCGCCGAGACACCTCGTCTAGCTCTTTTTCCTTTTTCTATTTTTCTTTTCTAGTGCCAGTGCAACATGTCAACGGCCGACCTGCACATCGACTTCGTGCTTGTTCGAGGTCCGGCCTCCTTAGATCGGCGCCTGCACGTACGGCTACCCCGCAACGGCACGCCCATCACGGTAGGCCGAGCCCCGCACTGCACCATGCTGCTTGACCCCTTGCTGCTCTTCTCTTCGCAAGTGCAGTGCAGCCTGTTCGCGATGCCGGTGAAGGCTTCTTCCTTTCCTTTGCCACCGGCCGTGCCGACCACGCCGGCACACCCACCGCCTGCGGATGGCCTCAACGCTGATGAAACCCCCGGCAGCGCCGCGGCGGCTGATCCGACCAGTGGTGCGTGCACGCCGGCACATCAAACCGCTCGTGGGCAGCGAGACAGTACCCGTGATCACGCGTCTTTTAAAGTTTACATCACGGACATGTGCAGCTCCAACGGCACCTTCGTCAACGGCCTGCGCATAAGCGGCACCGACCCGACAGAGCTGCAGCAGGGCGATGTTTGCATCTTTGGCGGGATGCGGGATATTGAGGTGGGCGAGGCGCTGCCCGCGGATGCCTACGCGGGCCCTGAGCTTGTGCTCTGGCGGGTGGACATGGGGCTGCCGAAGGACAGCTCGACGCACGACTTCGACTTCACCGCCACGCCGCTGGTGTTGCCGGCGAAGGCTGTGCTGGCGGCGGAGGTGAGCGCTCTGGTAGGCACCGCTCAGCGATCGCTGTCAAAGCCGCAAAAGCAGCCTGCCGAGACGGGCTTCTCCGTAACCCCGGCCGCACAGAGGCCGCTTAATTTGACGGCGGCAACGGCGACGACGGAGATCGCCACACCCACAGTCGATGCTGCAGCGTGCAGTCGTGACGAGAAATCACAGGAGTGCCGCGGCGACTCCCCACACGGCGTTCCGCAGCAGCTCTTTACTTCACCCGCGCCGCGCGCTGTGGAGGAAGGTGAGGACGCGGTAGTGGGGGTGAGGGACACGGAGACGCTCGCCCCAGTTGCTGCAGCGAGGAATACAGAAGATGGCGAAGGGATCAGCGACGTCGCAGATCGACGGAGCGCGTCACTCGTCGCGGCAGCGCAGGAGGCCGACGACGACACACCGGCTCCAGCTGGTCCACCGACTGCGCTGCGCTACACTGCCGTACGCGTGGGCAACGTCACCTTCGCAGCTGTAGCATCAACGACAGAGCAGTCGAGCGACAAAGGCGTCATCGATGCTTTGTCGGATGGCCAAGTTGCAAAGCGAGCCCGAACAGAAGCTGACCCCGAGGCCCTGACCGCCTCGAGTAAATCAACCGCAAAGCTGTCGGAGGCGCTCCCCCTTCTGACGTGCACCGACACACACGTGAAGTGGGTCATGCCGAGCCCCAATGTGCTCCTGAAGCGCCAGCAGCAACAACAGAGGCAGCGGGAGCAGGAGTATGCACAAGACAAGACGAGCAGCAGCAAAGGATGCCCAGAAGACCGTTTGGTTTTCGTGCAGCAGACACACACGAAGCCTTTTTACGGCATGCTGGCTGTGACGTCGCTACTGACGGTGCTGGCCTGTGTGGAGCGCCGCGGCATCGCGGTTGAGCTGAAAGACGGCTGCCAGCTCCCCCTGGTGGACGAGGCGGTGCTGAGCGGGCCTGCAGAGAGTCGGTGGGTGGTGTGGATGCTGGCCCCCGACATGGCGGCGGCGGCGGTTGGCGTGGCCGACCATTCGCACAGCAACGGCAGTCATAGCAGCACGGCTCTGAAGAGGAGAGCCACGGGTCGCGGTTGCCGTAAGGCTGCTGCTGCGAAGATCGCTGAGTCCGAAGAGGAGATGAAGGGTGGTGCGCAGACGCAGGAGGGCGTCGAGGCCGCGTTGGAAACCCCCGAAGAGCGTTTTGAGGCGTGGCTGAAGCACTTCCAGCTTTTCTATCGGGGCCAGCGGGTTCCGCGGCCTCACTTGGTAGACGCGGCGACCTTCGACTTGATCTTTGCCCCGCCCCTGTCGCCCTTGACGAAGGGCGAGTAGAAACGAAAGAAGGGACGGAGAGAGGGAGGTCAAGTCATCGGTCTCTTTCTTTGTTTGTTCTCCAAATAGCGTTTGATATACTTCGCATAGAGTTGTAGGCATTTAGGTGGTGGTGGCGGGGGAGGGTGGGGCGTTGCGCACGCGTGTGTGCGTGCGTGGATGTGGCAGCATCGTCAGATGAGGCCGAGGCTGCTGCGCCGCACTCTCAACCTCCCTTGTCACTACACCGGTGCTCCCCCCCCCCTGATCTTCTGGCCACCGAGCGAGGCCGCCCGGATGGCGTAGGTCCTATGATGTTTACAGTGTGCTGTTCGTGGTGACAGCGCCGATAGAGGCGAAGTAACAGAAAAATAAAAAGAAGAAACAGCAAAGCCACAGGCGCGAATTGTGAGGCAGGCAGGATGCACTCAACAGGAGGTGACAGCGGCGGCCGCTCCCGTCAACCGCAGCCGCTTTGCGTTGACTCGACATGCGCTCCGCTGGTCTCACCTGCGGCCGTGAAGCAAGAGACCCATTTCTCGTCTTCTTTTTTAACACACCCTTGTATGCTGTTTTCAGCGGGTGCCGTGCCAGGTGGCGTGCTTCCGTCCCGCTTTGCTTCTTGCCCCCCCCCCCCCCCCC
>LJSK01000079.1:65008-85167 GCA_001299535.1 Leptomonas seymouri
CCCCCCTCCCCCCACCACCTTACACTGTGCGGAGGCGGAGAGAGAGTGAGAGAAGTGAGGGGGCTTCTACGCGCTTTGCACTCTCGTACACAGTGCCAGATGATCGGCACGCTCACGCATGACCTGGCTGACCAGAGTATGCCACGGCTGGGCTGCGGCCTCACACAATACATCTATCTATCTATCTATCCCCCTCTCCCCCTCCCTTCGCCAGATGCGCCGTGCACCATTCTGCCTGCGGCCCGTACTTTCATTTCTACACCGACTCCCGCGGACTTTGAGAGAGACCCCCCCCCCCCACCCTGAGACCCTAACAACACCCATTCCGAGCCCAAGGGAAAGCAGTATGGCCCCTCGCACCGGCCCACGGGTTAAAGTCATATCGCCGAACTCCGGCACCGTTACGACGCTCTCCCGCTCCGTCAGCGTGTCCTCTGCCTACGGCAGCTCGCACGTCTCGCCCGCCTCCTCCACGGGGCGCCACCACGGCGATGCACATCAGAGGAGTGGCGAGAGAGAGGAGAAACCCTTTCTTCGGCGGTTTGCTGCAGCTGCTGCAGTTGTCACTCCCCCTCCTCCGCAGTCGGGGCGTGCCGTGCTGCGGGCGATGGGGATCAACATTGCGGCGCCGCCATCGTCGATCAGCAAGAAGCATCGTGATGCACCAGCCCATTGCACGCCTCCGCCCCCCTCAACTTATGATAAGTCCACTGCATCAGATTGTTCGCTCCTCAACAACAGCGGCGGCCACCACAGTAGTTATCAACGTACGACCGCTCCAGTGGACCATCGTCCACCCCCACGTGGAGGAGGCGATCTACCGAACTACTACGACGAGGCCGAGCTCCGCCGCGCAGGCCACGCCGCGCCGACGCGGCGTCGTCCACCGCCGCCGTCGTCCGTTTCCTCCGCATCCCGCAGCACCTCTCGGATGCACCCAACGCAGGGGCCGCAGCGCACGCGCAGTCGCCACGATGATCACGAGGAGAATGAGGATCAGGAGGCTATTCGCCGCGCTCGTACCGCGCTTGAACACGCTGGAGACGCTGTCCTGCGCCGCCCCTTCAGCAACATCAGCAATGCTAGCGGTGGTACCAACGGTAAAACCAAGCCTTCTTCTGCCACTGGTACCTCCGCCTCCTCCACGTCGGATGCGTCAGCGAACAAGTCGGTTTCGACGCTGCTGAGCGGTAACACTTCTTCTCTGCCCATGCGGCCTGCGTCTGCGTCGCCTGGCGCACGCATGCAATTCACTGCCTCTCGCCAGGAGAGCACGCAACGCCGTGGAATGCGACTTCCATCTGTCATTCCAATCACCCGCGCGGGCAGCGAAGGCGAGGAAGATGAGTTGGAAGACAACGATGAAGATGGGCTCGGTGATGCGAGCTTCAACGCACCATCCAAGCGCGCGCGCTCGTGGGCGGATATCGGCACTGAGAACGCCGCCGCCACCTTAGCACGCCGACGCAACCAGACTGCGGCTGCCACCGGGCAGGCTGGCGACTCTATCTGTTCCCCGTGTTACACAGCGAGTGCATCTGCACAACAGCGGAGCCCCGATGGGACGTCTGCGGCGGGGGTTCGCGTGTGCCCTGGCATGTTCAGTGGGGTCAGCGCGATCCCGCTAGACCCGCGGCTCTTTGAAGGGATGGAGCACAACGTCCGAGCGAACGTCACGCCGTCGCCCGCGTCGCCGCTGGACTGGAAGGACACCGTAAAAACCGGCAGCAGCGTGCCGCAGCAGCGGTATTGCGCCCGCCCTCTCTGGAGTCTTGTCGGTACCTTCAAAACGTCGCTGAGCGGGCTTGTCACCGTGGATTTCTATCAGGACTGCCTGCGCTGGTTTCAACGCAACCCCAAGGGTGGCCAACAGTGCATCCGGGTGCCGCTTGCTCAACTTTCAGATGCCTTTACAACGCGGGTGGTGCAGGAGGACGAGCACATCGAGGAGAAACAGTATACCGTCGTGGTGCGCACCTCTACGCGCCCTTCGCAGGTGGTGTTTGGGTTTGCCACTGTAGCGGAGGCAAACGCGCTGCGGAACATCTTGAAGCGCCGCTAAGTGTGCGAACCAAAGACAAGAAGATCTCTTTCTGCTTTACTGGAAGACGTGGGGAGGCGCTCTGTATCCCTTCTTCCTCTCCCACCTCGCTCGTCGCTAGAGCTTGTCGGATGCCATGCTGCGCAGGGTACTGCAAGTAAGGCATACAGCGTGCCGTGCCTCCGTGTTTCTTTTAGATTGGTATGGCGCGCACTTCATGCGTTCTTCCGTTTGCCCTGCGTTCTCTTGAAAGCGCGGCTTGCTTACCGAAGCTACGTTGTTGCTCAAGTGCACTCACGCCTTCACCAAGGCCAGGCTTTCTGTGCTTGATCTTATATATATGTTTACCTTCCTAGATGCACACCTTCTATAGATCCCGTGTACGCAATTGTTTTCATTGATCTAGTCGCTGCCATTTGCTTTCTCTCTTGCCACCTTACAGGTTGGCTGACGTTTGAGGTCCTCGAAGGCAAGGGATGTACACGTGGACGTGCACACCCGCATGCGAGCCGCTCTTCTTTGAGGCGTGTGGCACGAACTCACGCCGCTTTGCACCGGCGACACGGGCCTTCTCCGCGGCGTGCCTTCGCGGGATTCGCAGACCCCCCGACCCAATTTCATTCAGTGCCCTTAATTTTTTTCTTGAATGCTTTCGTGCTATCCCGGCCGCCGTTGAGCACTCGTGCGACCGTTGGGTCTGGCGTTTCATGCAAGGCAGGGAGGATTCCGGTGACTTCATGTTGATATCGGTGAAGGGTGGCCCCAATTCTCTGCCTTTTGTCGCTCTTGTTCTCTGTGCTTCCTTGACCACTCCACCTCTTCAAGTCTCAACACACATTCGCACACACACACGCGTCTACGCGGCATCACAAAGCCATCTCTTATTTCCTTCGCAGCTGTGCGCTCATTGCTGCGTTCGCTTACGTGACGGCCATCCCTGTGGCGAAGGTAGAGCCCCACGCCACTTCGCTTTGCCAGACAGAGATATCGGCATAGCCCAATAGTTATCCGGAGGCATCCTCCATCTGCTTGATGCCGCCAGTGAAGACTGGTGGGGGGCCGAGCCCCATCCCCTCCACCACGTCCATCAACAGCCGAAGCAACAGCAGCCCCCACCGTATTGTACACGACGGCCACGCTCTTTCGCAGATGACCGGTGGATCCGTGTTAACCGAGGATGCCTCGTTTACATCTCAGGACTTCGTGCGACAGCTGCTGCGTATCGCTCAAGGGGACCTTTCCGCTGTAGCCGCTCGTGGCTCGACAGACGCGATCACGCAGAGCTCAGAGCTACTCAGCGGCCACGTGGCGGCAAGCGTGCGGATAGTGACTAATTCGCAGGGAGATGCAGGTGGAAGCAGCGGCAACAACAACGACGAAGACCCGACGCGTGACCCCCAGGCTAAAATGAAGGGTTCAAGTCACGGAGGGAGCTCTCTTTCTTCTTGTTGCGTTCCGCGGCCAGTCCCCGTGCTTCGTCCTTCCGACGACGCCGCACAGCCGCCAGCGCAGGCCTCCGACGTCGGCGGTGGCGCTACTCTGTCTGCTGCAGCGCCGCACATCGCAGCGAATACAGCGCAAAAGGCGCCTCTGTGTGTCTCTACCGACGCCGAGGTGTGCGCCTTCCATCTCACTGCCCTCGTCGCCCACGCCCTGCGTATGGAGGACTACTGGATCGACATCGCGCATCAGATCGAAGTCGATCAACACGTGGAGTTTATCCAGTTCTGTGCTGAGGCCGGCTTCGGCACCCTCAAGACGATGCACCTGCTGGAATGGTGGAAGCAGTACCGTGCGATGGTGCGTGATGTCAAAGCCGTACACATGCTGCGGCTTTCTGATGGGAACCCACAGGCACTGAAGAAGTCGTTGTCCGGCGTGTCGGAGGCGGTGAGTGCTGCCTCACTAGGCGCTACGGAGATCAGCGCAGCAGCAGCAGCAGCGGCAGCAGCATCAACGGGCAACGCAAAGGGGGCACAAAGGAAGGGCCGCCTCGGCAGTCTCTCTGGAGGAGCGGCTGCTGCTGCACCGGGTAGGAGCGCTTCAACTCTCGCCGCCGCCGCCGCCGCTGCTGCTGCTGCTGCCGCCGCTGCGGTCTACAACTCGCACGACGAGGCGGTGCGCGCTGAGTTGCAGCGGTTTGTGCAGTGGGAGCTGGAGCACGAGTACGAGTGGCGCCTCGTGCCGCGTGAGCCGATTACTGCTGTGGGACCCGTCCTGATCTCCCCGCCGGGCGGGACTGGGGGTAGCAACCGAAACAATGCAGGGCCCTCCGCGGGGTCGGGTGGGGCAGCAGCCCCGGCAGCGAGCGCCGCCTCTTCCTCTTCCCAAGCGCCTGCGGGCAAGTCCTCCAAGGCGGACAAGGCCAAGATACAGCAGCAGCAGCAGCAGGAGATGGAGCTGGAGGAGCAGCGGCTGGCCCGCATCGCCGCGCTGCCGCCAGAGAACATATTCCTAACAGACGCGGAGGTGAAGAACTTTGTGCGCGTGGTGGTGATGGAGGACTTGATTTCGCACGCCGCGCTGCACGCTTACGTCGCAACACAGGAATCCCAGCCCCCCTGCGGCTTAGCTCACGCGGCAGTCGCACCAGTCTTCTTCTCGGTGCAGGTGGAGACCCCTGTGCCGGTGCTGTCCTTGAAGGACGCCACCAGGCTCGTTGTACCAGCAGGGGTCACCTCATCTATCAGCTCACGTCTGAGCGTGGATGTGGCGGACGGGCACGCCAACAGCGTCAGCATCGTCACCGATCAACGCTCGCCGCTGCAGAAGGTGGGCAGCGTGCAGCTGAGGCCGCGGTCACGTGGAAATTCAAAGAATCCGGGAGCAGCAGCTGCCGCCACCCCCCCT
The DNA here is from genome assembly GCA_001299535.1 of Leptomonas seymouri. Taxonomy (NCBI): domain Eukaryota; phylum Euglenozoa; class Kinetoplastea; order Trypanosomatida; family Trypanosomatidae; genus Leptomonas; species Leptomonas seymouri. The sequence goes on from LJSK01000079.1 coordinate 69,900, forward strand.
TCTGCATCCACCGCGAATGCAGCAGCAACGGCCGCGGCCGCAGCCGAGGGGGCAGGAGGCGGTGATGAGCTAGCTTCCACGCAGCAGCTGAAGCCTCTGGCGACGTCCGCAATGGAGGCCTTCCGCGCAGAGCAGGCGAAGGAGGCGGCTGCGTACAGTGCGGCCTATGCGGAGGAGTTAGCCCTGGCAGCGGCACAGAAGCAGCAGGCGCAGCATGCGGCAGATGTGAATCTCTTTTTCGAGAAGCCGTTGACCAAGAAATCAGTGCAGGCGGTCTACGAAAGCATGGAGGACACCGTGGCGGCACGGCAGCAGCGAATATTGCAGCGCGTGACTGTGCTGGAGCAGGTGTTGGGCTTGAAGGAGGGAGCGGGAGAGGGTGGCGCAGCAGGCACCAGTGGGGGAGCTCATGCAGCGTAGCTTTAGCATGGAGCGGCAGCTCAAGTGAGTGCGCGCGCGTGTGTGTGTGTGCTGCTTCGAACACCAGCCGCATTCTTCTGCTTTGGATGTACATAGCTGTGAACATGTAGACATAACAATGAACCACCACCAGCAGCAGCACGAGGGAGAGGGGAGTGTTGGAATGCGTCATCACAGAGGGCCGTCCTTTACGAGTGGGACTCACGATTCACCCATGCGCATTGAACCACCGTCACTCCTTTCTTTTGGCTTAACAATTCCTTTTTTTTTGTTTTTCTTTTTGCTGCCCGCGCCTTCGCTTGACGTCGGAGCCACCGCACACCGGCAGCAGAAGAACGCCGTCTTGCGTGCTGAGTAGGAGTAGTACGAGGCCTTTCCATGTTGCAGAGATGCGTATGCCCGCAATGGCGCCTGTTTGCAGCGCCGACGGCTGCGGTGCACGGCCTTGCAGATGTCTTTTTCCTTTAAAAATGGGAGGGAGGCCAACAACACGTGGCTCGTGGCATGAGGAGGCTCTCAGGTACTGCTTTGGTGTGGGTTTCGTGCGAACCCGTCCAGGCTCTCGGCACATCGTCAAAACATAGCCACTCTTGTAGTATGCGCTGCTGTCTTCTCTTTTCTCCTTTGTTTAGAATTATGGCCTCTGCACCCCCGCACAGCAGCCCTGACCACGCATTCACTGGAGCTGAAATCAAAGTGGTGTCCCACTGCACCACGCATACGAGAAGCGGAGCAATTAAGTTTGTCTTCGCTTGCTTGACTCCTTCTTCTCCCTTGTATCTCAATCAAAGGATACCGCAGCTTCAGCGCCGCATCACCCACGCATGTAGGACGCAGCGAGCAAGCAAAAGAAGGGAATCACAACTCTATTGACACCATCCCATGCACTCTAGAGGACAGCGATCCACTGACTGCATCTGTGGACGCTAAAAGATTCGTTAAGCCACTGCTGTAATGAAGCCCACTGCGCAGCGGCGAGCACAGCCGGCTGCTGGACTGAGCAGCACCGATGCAGATGCCAGCACCACCGTCGGAAGTGGTGCCCTCTCTTCCTCAGCTGTCACGACAGCAGTAAAGGCTGCCGTTCGCGTGCGTCCCCTCGTGGACACGGAGCGTCAAGCAGCCGAAGGCGAACATCACGCTGGGGGCGGCGCGGCTGCTCCTCCCCTTTCGCCGTCCTCCGCTGCCGAAGTGATCCGAGTAGCGACAGCGGCTGGGAAGCTCACCCGACCCATGGAGAGCGCCTACACGCTGGAGGTGCTGCAGCCATCACACTCCACACAAACAAAAGAAGCGGGGGCGAAGTCAACGTTGAAGGGGCGCGGCGCCGCTGCCTCATCGGTGTCTCCTTTGGGCTTCTCTTCGACTCGAGCAAAGGCATATGCCTTTGACTACTGCGCAGGTCCCACCACCACTCAAGCGGAGCTCTTCAAGCAGCTGGACATGGCTGCCATGTGCGAGGCGGCCCTGTCGGGCCAGGTGGTGACCGTCTTTTGTTTTGGCCAAACGGGCAGCGGGAAGACCTTCACCCTCAGCGGCCGCACACTCGCAGAGGCGGAGGTCAGCGGCCCGGATGGCCCTCTGGTGTCGGAGGATGGGCTGCAGTACCAAGCCGCCGCGTACGTGGCACGCCGATTGAAGGAGATGCGCCACGCTTTCAAAAAGAGGCACGCGGCGAGTAGGAGCTCCTCGAACGCCCCCCAAGACGGCGGAGCGAGAGGGGGCGGGGCGACGGGTGCGCCGCAAGTCGTGGCCAAGTGCTCCTACGTTGAGCTCTACCAAGAAACTCTTTATGATCTGCTGCAGCCAGAGAGTACGGAGGCAGTGCGGTGCCGATGGTCGGCAGCGGCGCAGTCCTTCTACGTGGAGGGATCATTGTTGGTGGGGTGCCGGAGCAAGGAGGACTTCTTGATGGTGCTGCGCGAGGGCCAGCGCAATCGTCAGCGGGGCAGTCACGCATTGAATCGTGATAGCAGCCGCTCACACGTTGTCTTCACTATGTTTTTCGAAGTGCACGCGGCGGCAGACATCAACGACAGGGCGGGGATGGGGGGGAAGGAGGAGGAGGGCGGGGTGGATGCCGGCGGTGCTGGAGGTGCGTCGCCGGAGGGTGCGAAGAGTCAAGGTCGACGGTACGGCCGTCTCGTCTTTGTTGACCTCGCCGGCTCAGAGCGGTTGAAGAAGTCACAGTCCAGCAGCGGTGCGGAGACGGGGTCCATCAATAGGTCCCTGTTCACGCTGGGGCGCGTGCTGGAGCTGCTTTCCATCAAGTCTGCCCCTTCCACAGAGGCGAAGCCCACGGCTAAGCCGCCCTTCATTCCTTATCGGTCGAGCGTGCTGACCCAGCTCCTGATGCAAAGCCTCGACGGGCACGGCCTCACGCTGATGGTGGCGTGCGTCAGCCCGAGTGCACTGCACCTAGACGAGTCCTTGCGCACGTTGCACTACGCACAGCGGGCCCGACACATTCGGACAACGCCTGTGGTGCACGTCGACGCAGACACGCAGCGGCGGATGGCGTTGGAGGAGAAGGTGAGGGAACTGCAGAGGGAGAATGCGTTGCTGCGTCGTGCATTGCAGCTGCCGCGTGCAGGCCCGTTGTCAGAAGAGGTTGTGCAAGCGCAGGTGGCGGCTCTACGCCTAATGTGGGGGTCCCGAGCACCAGCGATAAGGGGGGAGGCGGCCTCCTTCGCCGCCGCCGCCGCCGCCGTGATCTCTCCGCCAGGCAGAGTGGCGCCATTCACTACTCCGTTTCTCGGTGAGCAGGGGGCCGTGCCGCACCCCGTCACGCCTACGGCGACTCGCACTGGCAGGCCATCGAGGAAAGAAAACAAAGCAGCTTTTGGCATTCATCCGTCACAGCCGGCTCCGCCACCGTCGACCACATCTGCAGATGCGGTATCCCTACAGCAGTCGCCGTCACCGTCACCGGTGACAGCAAGCGGGGACAGCAGCGCGGTGGTGAACATCATGGCCCTGCTGGACGCGTTGCCGGACACTCTCCCAACAGTGTAGCGAGGCGGCAGAGGTGGGTGGCGCATCTCCTTTGTCTCTGCGCACCGGTGGGGTGCGTGGCGACAGCATCTTTCTCTTTTTATTGTTTCTTTGTTTGAGTTCTGCTGTTGGCACACCTGCAAGTTGGAAGGGGAAACAAGCGAGATCGCTGTCGTGTGCATCTCGCAACTTCGTGGTGCGTTGCTCGACCAGGTGCGCTCTGCGCAGATTCTTCCAAGTTAAGTGAAGTCAGCCTCGAATCGAACGCAGGTGCAAAAGCCACTTTGCAATGGCGATGGCGTGGATGGTGGCTGTGGGAGCAACCCATGTTTCTTCTTTCGCTTCCCCGTTTCTGGCCTTCTTTCAACTGCTTGGCTCTCGGCTCCGGGCCTTTACACGCAGCACACACGAGCCCCTGCACACGCAACAACAGTGGGCCCTGCATTCCAACAACAAGAACTTTCTCTACCCCCCTTTTTTATCTTCCAAATGCGGCTTCTCACTCACAACTTCCTCGCGTGTCTGCGGTGCGACAGCTACCCGCTGCTCATCACCGCTACCGAGGCGGAGGAGATACCGGTGGAGTACGACGCGGAGTTCACCCGACGTATGCTGGCACGCGTTGACTACCCAAGTCTGCGCGCGACCTTCCACAAGCTGCGGGAGACACACGACTTGGTGCGAGGGCACTCCGAAGAGCTCCCGGAGGTGTTGGAAGGGGCGGACTTGGCGGATGACAGCGCGTTTTTGAAGTGCGCGCATTACGCCCTGAATGTAATTGCGGTGAAGAACGGCGTGCTGCAGTGCCCGGGGTGCAAGACGGCGTACGCGGTGACGGAGTTCATCCCAAACTTCGTACAAGACGGAAGGTAATACATATATATTTGGGCGGGCTTTAGAGCAGGCAGTCGCAGCGAGAGCCTTTCTTTCTTTTGATTCCTTGGAATGTGTTGCGGGCCTTTTTTTTTTTCGTTTGTTTGCCGGGTGCTGCCAAGTCACTCGCCACAGGCGCACACTACAGCCGAAGGATGAATGCCTTTCCATGTTGTTTGCGGTGGCGTGTATGGCGCACTGGGTGACGCCCCCCCCCCTCTTTACGCTGCAATGCGATGGCAGGCGGGGAGGGAAGAGGGAGGGGGTGGGGCCACTGCTGATTAATAATTGCTGTTCGCGGTGCTGATACATCTTTAAGAAGACAAAAAGAAGATATAGAAGCTGTTAACTCGTGTAATTAAGCCATGATGCCTTTCCTTCTTCTTCGCCGGTTTTTGCGTGCCTGCAGGACAGTCAAGACTCGTGGCCAACAGGCTTCGTGGCGGGATGCGTGCCATCCCTCTCTGCCCCCCAAAAAGTTTTAGCGGTAATTGATGAAGCTCACGACACACATTCACACACATGAGTGCACACGCCCCATGTTTCATGAAGCAACTAGCAGAGCCTGCTGTTGTGTTCTTTTGACGTTAGGATGATGGGGGCAGACGCGCTAGTCCGTTTCAAGTGTTCGTGCCGCTCTGCGACGTTGTCCATACGCATCGGTGCTTCAATATCGTTGAGGCGTAGTGACGGTGAACGGCCCCTCGTTTGAGGCTCCGCGAGGTGGCTGAAGCGGTGATTGGGGATTCTTTGTTTTCTTTTCGTGCTGCAACTACGTACCTTTGCTTCTCCTTGCTGAACACACCTTCATCTTGGCCGCGCACTCACTCACACGGAGTTGCACAGGAGCTCATCGCGCTTATAGGCCCCCACAGAAGACTGCTTATCGCTGTACACCAATAGAGACTCGACGTATTCATAGAGTAGACATCGCTTCCCTGCTTCAACATCATGCTGCTAGGGAGGGACCCACATCCTTAACTCTTCTCTACAGCCTATTGCTTCTTACTCCATCATTACGACAGAAAGAGCAAAGATAACACGAAGGACGGACTAAGCCAACCACACAGTCGAACCGCCACAACAGCGCCGCTATTCGCTGCCGATCACCATGTCCAAGCTGCTGCGAAGGCACCGTGCGCGCGACCTTACCATCTTAGATCGCGTGTACGAACACATCAGTCTGCCTCCGCTCATCGTGGCAGCCATCGACACACCCGAGTTCCAGCGCCTCCGCACGCTGCACCAGCTCGGCGCTTCCTCCTTCCTTTATCCGGGTGCTGTCCACACACGCTTTGAGCACAGCATCGGCGTCGCGCACATGGCCCGCACGCTGCTCCTCAACTTTCAGCGTCAGCAGCCGGACCTGGGGCTGAGTGCGTTGGACATCGAGATGGGGATGCTGGCCGGTCTTTTCCACGACATCGGCCATGGACCCTTCTCCCACGTATTCGAAGACGTCATCTCGCACCGCTGCGGGATCGAGTTCAACCACGAGGACATGTCGGAGCGAATCGCACGCCGTGTGTTGGAGGACCTCATCCCACGCACGCACGTCGACGTGGTCGTGGGCCTGATGCGAGGGAGGCCCATGCCCGGCATTACCTATAATGAGATTATCAGCAACAAGCGCAACGGGATTGACGTGGACCGGCTGGACTACTTTATTAGGGATTCGATGTGCTGCTTTGGCAAGCCGACCGTCGACATCCGGGTCCACCGTCTCTTTAACTCCGCGAGGCTTGTCTGCGAGGGTGGGCAGTGGCAGCTGGCGTTTGAGCAGAAGTTGGCCCTGTCGCTGCGTGAAATCTTCACGCTGCGCGCGAAGCTGCACAAGAGCGTCTACCAGCATCAGGTTACCAAGGCCATTGGGCACATGATCGGAGACATCATTCACGCGGCAGCGCCGTACTTCAAGGTCGGCGGGCACACGATAGCCGAGTGCGCGCAGGATGATGCTCTCTTTGTAAGGCTGGGTGATTGGATTCTCGAGGCGATTGAGGCGAGCGAGCACCCCAAGCTGGCGGAGGCGCAGCTTCTTCTTCACCGACTTCGAACGCGGGATCTATATCGGGTCGCCTACTCGAGCGCGCTGGACGTCGCCCAGCGAGAGGCCTTGGCCAAGGTGGAGTGGCAGTCCGCCCTTCTCGAGCACGCACACCCCTCCTTTCCTCTTGGAAGCGGTGACTTCATAGCGGAGGTGGTGGTGATCAACCAGGGTAAAGGCTCCGCGGACCCGCTCGACTCGATTCTCTTCTTCAACCCGAAGCGGCCCTCGCAGCCGCTGATGCGACTGAAGCAGGCCGAGGGTGTGAGGCAGAGCAGCCCTCTCTTTACGCCGCTGCAGTTTGAGGAGCGCACGCTGATGGTGTTTGAGCGGCGGCCCACCAACGGCGCGGTGCAGCGTGCCTGCGAGCGGCTCAGCACGGATCCAGCCTTCGCCCCGCTTTTTACAGAGTCGTTGCCCTTTTATAATGTGAAGTGATCGGCTAAACGCGTTGGCGCGGCGCACACACCGGCTTGGCCGGTCACTGCCACGCATGATGCAGGCCAAAAGACCAAGTGGACGACTTCGGCGGTGTAGGCACCGTCGCGATGCCGCTGCCTTCGGTGCAGCCGCCCCGTTAACAGGTTTGAAGAAAAGAAAACAAAGTTGAGTCAATCAATGCAAGAGGGCAAGTGCTGGTTGGTGGTGGTGCGTGCACGCGCTTGAGGCGGGAGGAGACGTTCGCTGGGCCACTGAATGATGCCTTTGGAGTGCTCGCCCCAGACTCACCCATTGACTCGTCCTCTCCCCCCCCTCTCTCTCTTTGATGAACACCCTCGCAGCCCGGGAAACAGGCGTAGCAGAGTAGTACCCCAGCAAGTGTGCGCAGAAGCACCGTTGAGTACAGGAACCTCAGTAGAGCAGCTGCAACCGCCACCGCCACCGCAGCAGGCGAGAGAGAGAGATGCTCCGACGCAGCGGCCGCCTGCTCGTGCGGCTCCCGAAGACCCGCCGTCCGCGTGAGCGACCGTGGGAGATCTTCAACACCCGCGACTACGGCTTTCACGAGGGCTCGCAGAACCACTATATGTGGTTCGGCGCGGCCACCATCTTCCTGGCTATGCTGATGTTTGAGGTGTACCAGCAGGTGCAGCGGGTGCTGCAACGTGGGGACACCTGCCCAGCCTGCGAGGCAGCTCGCGCGCATTATCGAAAGCGCGTAGAGGAGCGAGACAGGGAGAGTGATGCGGCGCGCCAGCACGACGAGGCGATGCGCCTCTTACGCAGCTCCGTACGGAGGTAATGTCTCCACCCCTTGTATTTTAGAAATACTTTGTCAGTCTGCTTAAGCGCGCGTGTGCGTGCTTGTGTTTGTGCTGTTGAGGTCGTTGGCTTGGCGGTATGTCACATTGGTGAGGGAAAAGATAGTCTCGCTGCTCCAAGGGTGAGGAGGCGCGTGCGGAGAGAGAGAGAGTGGGATGCAGAGAATGCGTGAGCGCAGTCTTCGTATTATCACTCGCGTATTTACAATCCCCCAGCGAACAAATCGAAATGAAGATAGTTTCTCACGTGCAGAACAGTAGTAGCAGCACGACACGGTTCCCGTGGTGAAGAGGGCACTCTGCAGCTTTGCCGATCAGCTGTTAGGGCTCGTTGCCTTCGCTAATGGACGTGCGCTGCGGCTCCCCACAACACGTGATGCGCATCCAAGGCTGCGTGCATCGCCACCTGTGTCCTCCTCCCTTATCTCCCTCCATTTATCCCGCTGCCTGCTTATTGTATTTCTCTGTGCATTCTAGCACCCGCTTCACGCTGTTTCCTTAGCTGACACAGAAGAAAGCGAGCACCCCACTGCGTGTGTTCTGTGCCGTTCATTGGACCCTCCACTGTGTACACCCAACCTTCATTCTTGTTTTCTTTTCTATTCTCAGAAGCGCGAGTCATCATACCATACCGCACCGCTGCCCACCATGATCGAGGACCACTCCGAGTACGGGCATAGCTACTACCCGAAGAAGTTGGCTAGCTCCGTCCTCACGCTGCCACAGCAGGGGGCCAAGCAGCAGCATTGGAGCCCCTACCAAGACAACGGCGGTACGACGGCTGCCATCGCCGGAAGGGACTTTGTTATTCTCGCAGGCGACACGCGCCTTAACGGCGACTTCTGCATCCACACCCGCAATGATGAGAGCAAGATCTTCCAGCTGACGGAGCACACCTTCATGGCGAGCAACGGCATGCAGGCGGACCGCCTGCAGCTGCAGCAGATGCTGAAGTATCGCATCAAGTGGTACCAATACAACAACGGTGGCAAGGTACCCTCGACAAAGGCGATTGCGCAGCTCATGTCCACAATGCTGTATCAGCGCCGCTTCTTTCCGTATTACACCTTCAATATGATTGTGGGCCTGGACGAGGAGGGTCGAGGGGTGTGCTACAGCTACGACGCGGTTGGTTCAACGGAGCCTTTTGCGTATGGTACGCGCGGTAGCGCGGCGAGCTTCGTGGAGCCGCTGCTGGACTGTTTGATCATGCGGCAGCACATGACGGGACAGGCGCCAGCCGATATGTCGAAGGAGGAGGCACTGGCGATGCTGAAGAACGCCTTCACCGGGGCAGCGGAGCGCGATATCTTCACCGGCGACTCCGTGTCTTTCTTCACGATCATGAAGGACGGCGTGCAGCGTGAGAGCTTCCCGCTGCGTAAGGATTAGCGAGGGAGCGGGAGGGTGACCGCAAGGAGGGGGTGGGTGGGTGAGTGGGCTGGGCGGAGCGTCTTCTCTCTCTTTCTCTCTCCATATATATGCAGGCATATGGATGCGTACTTTACCCTCCTTTTCAGTATTGCTCGTTTTTCTTGAGCTCTTCGTCCGCTGAGGTGGCTGGGTGGGAGGACAGAGAGCGAGAGCGAGGGCGTGTGTTGTCGTCCTGTGTGCACCTACTCGACGCAGTTAGCGCCATTTACCGTTGTAGCCTTTGTTTCGCGTTTCCCTCTTTGTGTTTGTTATCTTCACGTTTACTGTATTTTTCTTTTTTGGGGTGGGGAGGCTGTGGTGCTCCCCCCCCATCCCTCTGCATCGGAGCGTTTTTCATGGTGTGCTGATTCCTCCGTGATGTACGGCAGAGGGGGACGGCATCCACCGTATTGGGCGTGAGCGTGTGGCTCTTCCTTTCATATCTTGTTGTTGAAGGTACACACAAAGTGATACACAGTGCGGCCGTGGAGTGTATTGTCGGCGGTGCATACGCGGGTGCGGGACTGGCCGCGGCACTGAAAGAGCGTGGGCAAGGTGAAGTTGCCAGTGCGTGGCTCGCTGACGCACACATATTTTGTCTTGAGTGGATAAGCGCTTGGTGAACCTATCGACTGGGTGGTGGCCGTCTCCCACCAACCTGTAGTTTCCACGCTTTGCATCACATGATGCACCACCATGGGGGCATGGCGGCAGCTCGCTCCGTTCGCTGGTTCGCAGTGCGTTGTGCCGGGGAGGTTCATTACGCCCCCCTGCTGAGGATAACGCAGATCGCCACTCACCTCTTCTTCGATCTGATCATCCCTCGCTTTTCATCTTTTTTTTTGTTTTATGATGGTCATTGACGATGACGTGCGAATAAAAGTACATCAGCGTCTCACAGGGCAGCATAGCAGCACAACGCTGAGTTGTTTGGCTGAAGTCCTGGAGAAGGCGCCCCACACTTGCACCACACAACGCCTTCACTGGCCCCTCACCGGAAGCGCATATCTTTTCCGGCCGAGTTGTTGGCCGCCGTTGAGGTCGTGCTCCTTCACTGCACTCTTGCTTTATATATATATATATATATAATCTTGCTGTCAAGCCATGTCATTCAGAATCAACGCGTCTAAGAAGACGAACGTCGTCACCTACTACGAGGTGCACGACCCCCAATACGGGCTCCTCAGCCCTCTCTCCCCCACCCCCCTCGTCGTGCGCCACGTGCAGTACCCGTCCCTCCACCACTACTTCCTGTGCGAGCGCTTTAAGGGCTCGCCGGCAGAGCAGTGGATATCAGAGGCCACCACGGTGTGGGCGCTCGACCGACTTGTCAAGTCCGCAGAGGCAGAGGGCTACCAGCACAGCAATTGGAATAAGTTGAAGGTGGACGTGATGCTGCTCGGCACGTATCTTAAGTTTAAACAGAACGAGGCCGCACGTGCCGTGCTGCTCAATACGCAGTCGTCCGTGCTGCTTTATCACACCGCAACCGATGATTTTTGGGGAGACGGAGGCGATGGGAAGGGGAAGAACGTGCTCGGCGTGGTGACCATGGCGGTCAGAGCCAGGCTGCAGGCGGACCAGGAGCGCCAACAGCAGCTGGGTAAGCACGGGGAAGCGAATACGCGCGGCGCCAAAGCTGGCGGTGCTGCTGCTCGTGCTTAAGGGGGTGTAGAACCGGCCTCAGCAAAGTAACAACAATGACTTTGCTGCACCTTCTGCTTGACTTCATAGCGTTAAGTCCGACGCCGTGGGCTGCGCTCGTACGCGCAAGAGAGGAGAAACAACGGTATCGAGGGGCAACCTTGCGCGTGATCGGCGACCTGGTTGCTCTCGTTGGTTTTGAATGCTCCCTCGGAGGGTGGGGTGGGGGGTGGGGGGGGGCACGTTGTCAGACCCTCTTGATTTTATTTTTGCTTGTTTCCACCAGATGTACAGGACAGCGACGGACAGACAGCAAGGGATCGTCTGCTCCGCACCAGCATACACAATAGCATCCCCCCCAAATCGATTCAACAACAACAACAAAAGAGATTTCAAAGGCGGACGCAGGTAGGCGTGCTGCAGTGTGCCGCACGACGCGTCCTCGCAGGGCGCAGGATCCAGGGCAGGACCAGAAAGTGTGGCTGCAACTACACGCAGCTGATCTGAGCAGCGACGGGATGCCCATTCCCCCCGTTTTGTTTTGTTTTTTGTCGGAGGCGCTGTGCTGACTCGCCTGATCCTTCAACACCCTTTTCTTTTTACACCTCTCTCTCTCTCTACATATATGTATTTGAAATGCTTTCTCATGCTCTGAATCCTTTGTCCTGCTCTCCATCGCAATTCATCCTACACTGGATGCGGCGCCGCGGTATGGGTGCACGACTCAGCAACGTTGTTATCGCCACTGCCAATTCTCGTTACGCTCCTTAAACTACTTGGCAAGGGAAACGGCCGAATAACCACAAACCTCTCAGCCTCTTACGCCTCTTTACACACCTTCCGTGCCCGTAGAGGCGAAATAAGAAACAAAAATCACATCATTCTCTATTTAATTTGTTTCTCCGCTTGCCGCTGCGCTGCCTCATCGCAAAGCGTTTCTCTCCCTACACGATGCGTTCCTCGGTGTCCCTCATCCTATTTGCAGCGGTTCTCTTTACCGTCTGCAACTCTGTTGCCGCGAAGCCGGAGGTGACGGAGAAGGTGTACTTCGACATCACCATCGGCGACGAGCCCGCCGGCCGCATTGTCATGGGCCTGTTCGGCAAGGACGTCCCCAAGACTGCGGAGAACTTCAAGCAGCTCTGCACGGGGGCGAAGGGCTTCGGCTACAAGGACTCCATTTTCCATCGCGTGATTCCGAACTTCATGATCCAGGGCGGAGACTTCACAAACTTTGACGGCACCGGTGGCAAGTCCATTTACGGTGCCAAATTCGCGGATGAGAACTTCAAGATCAATCACTTCGTCGGTGCGCTGTCCATGGCAAACGCGGGTGCCAATACGAACGGCTCGCAGTTTTTCATCACGACCGCCGCGACGCCGTGGCTGGACGGGCGGCACGTGGTGTTTGGCGAGGTGCTGGACGGGATGGACGTCGTGCGCCGCATTGAGCGCTTAAAGACGAACAAACACGATCGCCCGGTCAAACCGGTGATGATCGTGGACAGCGGCGTATTGGCGTAAGAACGATTGGTGAGCGGAGAGAAGGAAAGCTTGTGTGCGTAGCGGTGCTGCATCGTCCACGCACATCCGGCGAGACAAGAAGGACCATCGCGCGCCTTTCGTTATATACGTCGCACGAGTCTCTGCAAACTATGAAGCGAAATCTTTTGATTTGCTCTTTTTTTTTCTTTGTTTCTCCTTTGTGACTCAAATGGGCGTTTCGATCCCAAAGCTGAAAATTCTGATCTGTATTTCCGTTTTCCCTTTCTATCGTTGATGAAGCGGATGCCACGTTAGCCATCGGTGGTGCCGTGCAGATCTCTCTGCAACCAGGTGCTAGGCGCGGCGGCGAGGGGTGACAGCAGACGCGCACATCGTTCTCTCTCCCTCTCTCACGCTTCCTCCCACTATTGAAGGGCGACGTGGTGGTGGTGGGCGGGGCGGGGCGGGGGAGGGGGCTGAGGGGGCCTTATCGTCGTGAAAGACGAAGGGCTGACTTGGCTCTTTGGCTTTTCGGGCGAGCACGCATTTAATATAGTGCCTCCGTGGGCAAAGCACATACAGGATTGTGCTGGCCTGCCCGCTCTGTTCGCGGCCTTCTGCTATTTCCCTGCTTGACAATGGAAGCCTTTGCTCCCCTTGTGCATTCCTCTTATTACCCTTCGTAGCCTTCATTTTTACTCCTGGGCGCTTCACTTCTGATCGGTATCGATACAGGTGCTCGAACCTTCCTTGGTCCTCCCGCAGTTCATTGACGCGCACACGTTGCGGTGGACATCAACGAAAACGAGACAAACAGACGCTTCTTTCGAATTGCTGATGGCTGTGCGTGTGTGCGTGCAGTCGTTGCTTGAATAAGGAACCCACAAGCAGAGTAGACTCTCACCGTGGTGCGATGTGTGGGCGAAGGCGGCTCTGCGAAACGAAGCCCAATCATCGAATCTAGCCGCTGTGTCTGCTAGGAGTTGCGATCCGGATCAGCATCAGCTCGCTCAGCACCTCATATTCTGTGAGTTCCGTCGCAGAGTTCTTTTTTTTCCTTCTTTAGTCTTTCTTAGAGAAGCGGTGACGCCTCTTAAACCGGAATAACATCGATAACAGGCAAACCTCATAATTTAGAAGCGTGCCGATGCGCTACTCGTATTACAAGAAGCTTATCAGCGAGGAGCGCCGCCAGCGCGGCCCGCACTATGGCCGGCAAGCCCGCGTACGTCAACTGACAATCTTCACCAGCCTTACACTCGGACTCTATGTCATGTGCACCTACAACATTTGGTGTCACCCTCGGCCCATTCATCATGTATGGATTGATGGCGTGTTGGTGGAGGTGGTGGAGGAAAACTGGGTCGATCACGCTCGCACCGGACTACTCTACCTAGGCCTGTGCTGTGCGGGGCTGCTCGGTCTGCTGCGCCTCTGCTTTGGGGTGACGAGCTCTAGTGCATCCCCTGTGGACGACCCGAACGCATTCACTCTTCCTCAGCAGGAGACTCGTGGAAGGCGTGGCGTTCAGAAGCCACAGGAAGACATCTCAACGATCGCGGTGCCCGCCTGGGCTCGACGTCGCGCTGAGGGGCAGCAGGTGCCACGCAACCCGATGGAGGGGCTGCCAATGAACCGCGGTGTTCCTACCACTGCGGCAGCTATGGCTTCGGATCGCACCAGAACCTTCGATGCATCTCGCCCCATGCGCTCTGACAAAGATCTTAATGTGTTCTTAGCCTACGAAGCCGGCCTGGCGCAGCAGCAGCAGCAACCACAGCGGCGCCTTTCTGCAGGTGACAGCATCGGTCTACGCTACCGCGGCACGGCGGACGACAACGTTTATCACGCCGACGTGGATGCTGTCGGGCAGGGTGCGCTGACTGTTGCCTATGAGCGCCGCGGGCTTCAGAGCGGTGCGAGTCGTCGCGGTGAAGGTGGCATGGGCCCTGCGGCTCCCTCCTCTGTCTCATATTCGGGTGGCCCCGCGTCGACGCCGTCGACACTGCCATGGGCGGAGTTGGGCATATGTCACGTAGAGGAGGCTCTGCAGCGCACGCGTGAGTGGATGAGCGAGGTGTGCCGCAAGTTGATCGATGATGTGGACCAGTGCGACCGCTGGTTCAACGAGCACCAGATCGAAGCCTTCGATTGCCATCACTCTTTGCAAGAATTGCTGCCGGCGCCCACCACCGCCGCCGCACCTGCGCCGATGGCCACCGCATCGCAGGCTAGACCCGGTGGCTGGTGGGGAGCAAGCAGCGCTGCATCGTCGTTTGGTGCTCCGGCGGCCCCCGCAGCACCGCAGCTCGAACCGAAGCTGGCGGCTCTCCTGCGCGAAAAGGCCTACTGCCGACAGGCACAACAGGGGATGCAGGAGCTCGACACGGCTCTCCGCTACGACCAGAGACTGGCCCTAGAGGCTCGACTTGACATCAGTGGCACCTTCCCCTCGTCGTCGCTCACGCGACCCTCCAATGCAGAGTTGACGGCGACGCGCGAGTACGTGGTGGACCGCCTCCGCACCTTCGCGAAGCAGCGTTTCTTGGTGTCGTATAATGCAAGTGGTGGCGATGCGGAGACGTGGCGCAGCGGGTACCCGTGCGATGCCCACTTGCTGTTGCACGTCCTGCGCGTCTCTGTGAAGGGGCTGAGCGAGTACTTGCGCTTTGGTTACCAGACAGGGACGCAGACACAGGACTTAGCATTGTGCGTGGGTGACACTGGCGAGCCGTATTTCTACGTGCGCTTTAGACAAGGCAGCAGTGAGACGCTGCTGTCCACTCAGCAGGGGCCGACATCGCTCATGGAGGCTGTGCTGGCCTTTGCCGCTGTGATTCACACCTACTACCGCGATGTGTTTGGAGGCATTCGTGGCACGGTGGACCTGGCGGAGGTGGGGCTGTTGAAGGTGGTGACGGAGGGCCGCCGGCCTGCCTGGGGGGAGGGGGTGGGTGGTGAGTGGTGAATGAGACTGCCGTCTGCTTTCCCCCCCTCCTTCCCCTAACGCTCACTATTCACAGCTTTCATTTGGTCTTCTGTGGTTCGAGCAGCGCCGCCTCGGAGAAGCTGCGATGGGCGCGGACTCGTGCTTTTAATTTTTGGTCTTGGCTGTGTGTGTGTGTGTGTG
>LJSK01000080.1:0-11846 GCA_001299535.1 Leptomonas seymouri
GTCGCCCCATAGATACACTTCTCTTTTGTTTTTTTCTGTTTGTGCTCTCTCCGCGTGCACTAAGCCTTAGCAAGGAGGAGGACTGGCTGCAGCACCGCGGCCGCTGCAGAGTCGCAGACATCTGCATGAGACCGCAGTATCTGCTGCTGTTCCCATATATATCCTCTATTTGAAGCTTTGGCGCATGTCGTTGGTGATGAAAAGGGAGTGGGACTCTTTCTGATGAGTCGCCCGGCACACGCAGACCACCTACACGGCACGCGGCCGTACGCCCTTTTCGTCTTCCTTTTCCTTTCTTACTCTCTGCGCGTTGTTCTCCTGCCTCTCTCTCGCTCTCGCTCTCTCGCTAGTTGGTGGCAGCCACATCCGGTTCCCCCCCACCCACCCACCCACGCCCACTCGCTCACACAACGTTGTACACAGCTGCGACCTTATTCTTGTAGTGTAGGCCATCGCCAATAAGCTCCCCGCCATGGGCCGCGTCAAGGTCACCCCCAAGGGGAAGGTGAAGAAGAACATTCCCATCACCCGCGTGGGCAAGAAGCAGTACTTGAAGCGGCGCTTCGCCCACGTCCGTGCCGTCGACGTCGCAGGCGCCAATAATCGCTTTACGCAGAAGTACTTCGAGGGGAACAACACGGCAGAGCAGACCTTTACTCGACTAGGACTTGCAATTGACCCGAGTGCGCCGAAGGCGCTGAATGAGAAGCGCAAAGCGAAGGTGCGCCCCCAGACCCGTCGAGTCTTCGAGGAGCAAAGTGAGCTCGAGGAGCACGTGAAGCACGTGAAGGCCACGAAGATCGGCCGTCCGGTCAGCGAGCAGGAGGGCTCGACCATCGCCAATCTCATTCAGCGCTACGGCACGGATCTGAAGCGCATGACCTTAGACCGCAAGCTGAACCCCTTCCAGCTGAACGTGCGTCAGCTGCAACGTCAGATTGTGAATTACTTGAAGTGGGAGAAGGCGGCCTTTCCCAGGGAGTTTGCGGAGGCGGAAGAGAAGGGTTGGTTTTCGGTGGAGCAGTACGCCGATCCGCGGCTCCGCTCCGCTCAACGGCTGTGATTAAATGAAAGGGCAGAAGCAAAAATGAATTAAAACTAAATGTGCTGATCGGCCGCCCACGGCGCACGTGTGTGCGCTTCCCTCCCGTTCTATGGTGGGTGCTCTTGCGCGGCGGGGGGAGGGGGGCAGGTCAGCAGGTGCTAAGCTCGTGTAACCCTTTTTGTTTTTTGTCTGTTTGTGTTGAGGGCTGCTGGAAGGCCATGGTTAAGCCTGGACGGAGTGTGGAGTGAAACGGGGGGAGGGTGTTGGATGCATCAGCCGGCTTCTGGATGTCCGCTTCGTAGGCCACGATCCCAAAGAGAAAAGTATAACTAGAATGGAAGCGCGGGTAAGACAGGACGAGAGCAACCTGGGGAAGCCTAGTGGCGGATCGGGAAGCGTCCGCTCTAAAGCAATGGTCCATCCTCCTTTCATGTGGCGCCTTCACATGGCAAGGGCCTCCCCAGCGCACACACGCGTCATGCTGCATCAGCCCTCACGGTCTACTTCTCTCTTCTCCATCGCCTCTATCTTTCGCTATTCTAACGGCCAGAGCCTTCCCTTTCTTTGCCGATCTGCCAGCCGGTAGCGCCATCAACTGCTCGTACTCCGCCTCCAGCATCACATCTCAGCCCCCAAGCAACCACAGCGAGGCCATCATGTCCTTCCAGGATGTCGGCACGGGCTTCGTGCAGCACTACTACAACTTCTTCTCCACCCAGCGCACGCAGCTGGCAGGCATTTACCGCCCCACCACGCTGCTGACGTGGCAGAGCGAGCAGCTGCAGGGTGTGGATGCGATTATGGCGCGTTTTGCCAACCTCGGTTTCACGGAGGCTGCTTTCAAACAGGACAACGTGGACTGCCAGCCCTCCCTGAGCGGCGGCGTGCTCGTGGTGGTGAACGGCGAGGTTGCCTTGAAGGACGAGCGTCACCCGCTGAAGTTCAACGATGTCTTCCACCTGGCCAACGACAACGGTCAGTGGTACGTGTCGAACCAAATCTTCAATATTGTAGGTGGCGGTGGTAACTAAGAGAATGATTGCGTGCTGTTGTTCTGTTTCCGTGCTACTAAGTCAGTGCACCACCGCGGCAGGGCGGCAAACATAACGCAGCGACGAATGTCCGATGTGGAGGATCGCAGAACGGTAGGGTGTGCGTGAGAACTGCAGGCAGAGGGCAAGGGGAGAGAGAGGAGCCTCCCGTTGCCCTCGCCAAGCCTTTCCACAGCGCGATTCGTCCGCGCTTTACGTATTTTCTTAAGCCAAATGGACGCTGTTGTTGCTGCGAAGGCGGCCACCTCTGAGCTACGCACACGCTGGTGTGCGGGTGGGTAGGTCAAGGGGTGGCAACACATGTTTCTTGCCTTTGCTGGTCTCTGTTGTTGTCGGTGCCGCGCGTGGTAGTACTTTCGTTTTGTTTTGTTCTCCTTAACGTACGTGGAGTATCCTCGTTTTGTTTTGTTTTTCTTGTAAAAGAGCGCGCATCAACTGTTGAGAGAGAGAGAGATGCACAACCAAATATCTCGCCCAGGTCTTTCAGAGGGGGGGGTAGTCCACACATACACCCCCTTCTCTTGTCGCCAAGCGCACAGGGGATGGTGACAAAGCCAATGCCGTCGCCGTACATGTTTGTGTGTGTGTGTGTGTTGTTCTTGCGTCATGTGACGGTGTGGGAAAGCTGCACTTCACTTTGTGAGGCCCACGTGAACGGAGAACGCCGTGGGCCCAAGCGCAAGTCGAAGTCCCGCTCTGCTTCAGCGGCGAGCTCCCGATTTCTGTCCTCAACTCCGTGTATGAGCAACCTCTCAACCCTCCCCCCTCCTCTCTTCTCCCTGTGCACCCTGCTAGGGGAGCATTACCCAATTCGAAGTCCACGTGTCTATCGGTCTTTCTCTGGCAAGCGTTGCCTGTTGCTACCCACCAATCCGTGAGCTGGCCTTTCTCTCTTTCACTTCAATACCCCGCGTTGACCTGCCGTCGTAACGCGTGCAACGACGACATCTACGCATCTGCTTTAGAGAGTAACAGTCATGCAGCAGTTCTTTAAGCAGCACGTCCAGTCTTCCATCCTGCAGCAGCAGCAGCAGTCACCTTCACGGCAGCTTGATCCACAGTCCAATGCAGTGGAAGGGTCGCCAGCGCGGCTGCTGGAGGCTCTGCGACGCATACCAAAGACAGATTTGCACTGTCACCTGAATGGGAGCATCACGTCCTCATTGCTGGCGCACATGGAGCGCCTCCTCCTTCAGGCGCACCGCCGCGCGCACACAGGCGGCGCAAGCAACTCCGCGAAGGACTTGACGAGTCCAACTGCTGAAGAAGCGGAGGAGGGCCACACACTTTTCTTTAACACGCAGGAGAAACGCATGCGCAATGTGCTCGCGTCACCCACGTCAGAAGACGCGGCATCAGCGCTACCCGGCGCGTCCCCCAGCCACTCCAGCCCCAAGGATCGCATGAACTACTGCTTCACCGTCTTCGACGCGATCTACAAGATCATGACAAGCCTCGCCTTTACCCGGCTGGCAGTGCAAGATATGCTGCTCTGCAGTGCGGCGGAGAGCATTCTGGTGATGGAGATCCGCACCTCGCTGCGTAATGGTCTGGTGCACACGTTTCGGCATTCCGACGCAGCGACAGAGGCAGCCGAATCTGCTGATACGACGGTATCGAAGCAGATGTACGTGGACACCATAATTGAGACGGTGGAGCACGTGTTATCTGGTGGGCTGGTGGATCTGGAGAGCGGCGAGTTGCTCTCGATGGAGGCCTCCGCGGCTATCCTGGCCCACCCGCAGTGCGCAGTCGATGAAGAACTAGGAGAGAGAACGGATCAAGACGTCACGGCAGCAGGGGCAGTGGCGCGGTGGTGGCGTGCATACGACCGTGTCTACAGCTCCTTGTTCACGGCGGAATCGCTGCCAGAGCCGTCCCCCTCCCCCCCGGCGCCCCCCGTCGTCCGAGGATCCACAGACCCGCATTCACACCGTCTCCTTCTAACTAATGTGGCACACCCCAACTTGGTGTATCGCACGCACATCCGCCTGCTACTCTCGATCAACCGCGCCGCCGCAGAGGACGCTGCATGGGAGGTGGCACGTCTCACGACGCGCACACAGCAACGCCAAATTCGTCAGTTCCACACGTGGTGCTGCAGCGCCGAGGCAACGAATCCTGAGAGAGTGCTGCGGAAGCTTCGGCAGACGTGCTGGGTCACCGGCGTGGATCTTTCCGGCAACTGCTACAAAGGCCACTACGCGACGTTTAACGCCGCGCTGGCAGCCGCGCGGAGCGGATCCGCGCCAGCTGCGAAGCGCGACGCCGCTTCGTTGGCCGCAGCCGCAGACGTTATTGCTACCACGGCGTCGGTGACGCTTCACGGGGGCGAGAAGCAAGACATCGAGGAGCTGAGTGCGATGGTGGCCTTCTCACCCGAGCGATGGGGCCATCTCGTGTTCACCGACGACGATAACTTGTCCAGGATCCTCGCCGCGCAGCAGGGCATTGAGCTGTGCTTGACGAGCAATCTGCTAACTAGCGGGCACGCGGATGTGGCGGAGCATCACCTGGGCCATCTGCTGGAACTGTGGGATAGCATGCCCCAGAGCAGACGCGCCGCCGCAGATGAAGATGGGTCACTGTCGCCATTCGCTAAGTGTTTTGAGGCGACCGAAGCCGCGCGCTTGGCGGCCCGGGCAGTGTTGGCGGAGCGTCATAGCGGCGAGGGCCCAGCGTTCGGCTTCGCCAACACGTTTCAAAGCGGCAAGAGGGCCACAGAGAGCGACACGGACAGCAGCTGCTATGTGTTGCCGAACATCTCCTTCCACACAGACGATCGCGGCGTCTTCGGCACGACGCTGTCGAACGAGCTTCTGCTTGCCTCGCAACACCCGGCGGTGCAGCGTCTGTGCCATCGCTTGACCGGGGTGGAAGCGATATCCGTTACTGCGTTTGCAGAGTTCTTCTGGCTCTTCGAGCGTCTGTCGCTGACGCAGGTCTTCAGTCTTCCACTGCCAGTGCAGCTGCTGGGGGCGCTGCGGCTGATGGACGGACAAGAAGCCAGCAGTGAAGCACACTGGAGCGCCGCTTCTCTCGCATCAGCTCTCAACAGTGTACTTGCGCAAAAGGATTGGCGGGACTGGGCCACGTTTGTCCAGGTGTGTGCGGCAGTGTCACGCAAGGAGACGGCGACGGGGCTGGCGTCGCAGTTGAGTTGCTGGGAGTACATGTGGCTGGGCCGCGAGTTCGACCGCTATTACCCGTGATCGCACATTCGCTTGGGGTTGTTGGGGTTGCGGCTGCTCTGCGGAGAAGCAAAACGTTTCGCATCGTTGTCCGAACAGCTTCGAGTTCCAAAGAAAGAATAGCATGAAGGAAAACAAGCATTTGACATCTAAGTGCATTGCCGGGGCATCACTGAGCGGCTGTGTACAGCGCACGTGGAGGCTTTTGGTGTGTCGATAGTGCGTAACGGCGGAGCGGGTGTTGCCGATGAGCATCAGCGCCCCCGTTCATTGCCTGCGCTCTTCTTCAGACTTCGCTACGTCCGCCTCCAAGCCTCTCCTCTTTGTTGTTTTGCTTGCTTACTGTCTATTCCCTCACTCCTTCCCTCCCCCGCCTCCTCCTACCTGCTGGCCGTCTGCCATGCACTCCGATCCGCAGGACCAGGAGAGGAAGGGGCTCAGCGGAGCATCCGCGCGCGGCACCGACACACGTACGCGCTTGAAATTGAAAATCCAATAAAACATTAAAAGCAAAGGAGGGAGTCGTAGAGGCACGCCTGTGTCTTCAGCGCCTGTGTGTAGCAGCTGGCCTGGATGTCCACGTGTGACGGGTGTACGCGGCGGCACCTTGCAGTACAGCACGCACTCGCTGCTACACCAACGAGCAAAGCGGAAGCCTGCAAACTGCGGCAGCGGTGGCCTCTTCCCTCGCGTGTTTTCTTTTCGTTTCCTTATCATTGTAGGGTAGTGCGGTGGCATACGGATGTGCCTTGGGCGTCTCTCCTTGTCTCGTCGTCGCTGTTGGTGGTTTCTACTGCCTGCCCGCATCTTCACCAAGTGAAACAACGACGGAAGGATAACAAGGCAGCAGAGCGCAGCCGCATTGCGCCGCTTCTATAGAGCTGGTTGCACATCAGATATTAATTGTTCTCTTGTTGCTGCTGCTTCACGTCTGTTTGCACCTGAGACCACTGGCCCCAAGCTGCCAGCATATTCGCTTCGGTTTCCTTTTGTTGTTGCTTGTTTCTGTGTCGGCCGCTACGCGTGCACGTCTTATTTATAGAGTCAGGCTTGCCTCTCTCTCTCTATATATATATACATATATATCTCCTTGTTTCTTTCGGTAGAGCGGAGCGCTTGCAGTTACGTGAGTCTGCATTCCGTATTGTGATACACCATCGGAGCACACAAGCAGGTCAACGGCGCATCGCTGTTATTATCCGTTCTGCCTCCACACACTTCTCAGTTCCCCTTGCCCACCCACCCACTTCGCGGTGGTTGCTGTTCCTGCACCTCCCCCTCCCTCCACCCCCAGCATCACCACCTTTTTCAGCCTCTACATGCCACCAAAGCGTCGTGTGAAGCAGGCGGCAGCGAAGCCGAGGGCAAAGGCGGCAGCGGCATGTAGGAAGGCGCTCCCCACATCAAAGTCAGCACGCACCGCACGCGGGCGATCAGCAGCAGTGAAGAGCGCTTCGGGGAAATGCAAGAAGGCGTCTACGCCCGTCAGCAAACCACACAGCCCCAGTCGTCCCTCCAGCCGCAAATCGCGTGTGACTTCGCGGTCCAAGTCTGCGTCCTCACGAAGGACACTCAAGAAGGAGTGTGAGCTGGCCGAGGAGAGGATAGATCAGTGTGGCAGGGATGCCCGGCGTAGCAGCAGTGCCACCGAGCCACCTGCCGTGCTCAGTGACGTGGAGGAGGAAGATGCGAGCAGCGACGGCGACGTAGCGCTCCTTCATAGCAGCAGCTCGGAGCTGGCAAACGATGCCGCCACGAAGGTGGATCAAGGTAGTGATGTGATGGCGGCATGCCTTTCAACGCCTTCAAAAGCTGGCGCTGCTGAACGCCGCGCACACAAACCTCCACTTCCACAGCAGCAGAAGTCTGGTGGAGAAGACGAGACCAAACGAAACGAAGATGACAGTCGGAGCAGAGAGGCGAGCCCCGAAGAGCTCACAGCAGACAGTGAGGGCAGGCGCAGCAGCCACCGCTGGCAGCACCACATCCTGGCAAGCGCCGCCTCCGCTACACAGCTGCTGAGGGAGGAAGACGCAGTGGAAGGAGAGGCAGCTGTGAAACAGCTATTTGCACGTCCACAGCGGTCCATCTCCTACTCCCCCCTCTCCGCCCATGCCTTCTCGTCGCCCCTGACGTCGTCGTCGTCCTCTCGCGTCTTCGTTGGCGACGAGGCCGCCGACCGCACTCTGCCCATGGGAAGCGAGGAAGCGGGACCTCACGGCAGACGTCGATCGACGAGCACGGCGCAGCACACGTCGCCTCGTGATGAGGATGTCCATCGCAGCAGCCTGCCCTCCAGCTTGGACTCGAGCGCGCTGCACGACCCACCGTTGCCTGGGTCGCCGACGGCAGACACACCGCCCCCGTCTTTGGGGCTGCTGCGGGGGAGCGATGTCGTCGTCGCCACCCCAGCGCCAAAGGGCACAGAGGGTGACGCGCCCCTGCACGCACAGCACAGCGCTGACGTTAGTCCCTTAGGCGGCCCCGCGACGCTGGCCACCGTGAGGGGATGGCCTTCGTCACCGGCCCCGCTGCCGCTGCTGGATCGGGGTGCTGACAGTGTTGTAGGAGACGCAGGTAGAGCAGGGGACCACCCTGCGAAGGACAACGTGTGGGATCAGCGCGCACCGCAAGAGGCTCAAAGCGACGTGAGCCCCTCCCCACAGCCCAAAGCGGAGGGGGTGGCAGTCACCGACGGCACCAACGTCACCCCTGGGCTGCATCCCCCGGAGTTCACTGACGTGTCCTCGCGTCCGCCAGCGCAGCAGCACACGTCTTCCTCGGCGGGGGGGCACCTGCGTATGGGCGGCAGCGCCAGCCGCGCGTGTTCCCCTTCAGCGTCTACAGCGCGTCTCTCCTTTGGCTGGATAAAGCGAGTCAATGCAGGCGTGGAGGCACCGCCCTCAAACACCACGGCCTCCCCTCAGGAACGCGCCTCCCACGTGCCGGCGGTGCTCGCGACAGAGAGTTGTTTTCCTTTGCTACCTCTCCCATTGCACCAGCAGCCTCGATACCCTCACTCGCGCTCGCCCTACTCGACACCGCCCACCGCATGTCCCCCTAATGCGCAGGAATGCGAAGGCGAGCGGTCGAACAGCAGCAGTGTCGGTCACAGCGGGAGCAGCAGCCCGCTGCGTTGGCGTCCGCGTGAGCCTCCGGCGTGGCGCTCGCCGCAGCCGACCCACTTTCCAAAGTCCCTGAGCGTCTCCCCTTCCTCTGTGCATCCATGTGCGGTTCAAAACCACGGCAGTAGTTATTGCAGCAGAGAGGGAGAGTTGCTTTCGAGCTTCCCATCCGCGTCACAGACAACTGTGCTTTCAGCGTTGACGACTAGCCCACACTTAGCCGCAGCTCCTGCGTCCGCCTTGGTGCAACGCGAGCGCAGCTGCTCAAACTCATCGGCCTCCACAACCGTTCTCACACAAACCATCACGCAGGCCTCCGCCAACGCTTCTTGCACGAACGCCGACATGCAAGTGCTGACGGCACCAGCAGCACCGCCCTCCGCCTCCGCCACGGCGGGTTTCTCGCTTAGTGCAGAGACGGGTAGTCCCAGTCAGGGCATGGCGGCAAGTCGGCCCTCGACGCAGCTCATCACAAAAGCCGCCGCCACACGCCCGACAGCCTCACCAGCAACCCTGTGGATCTGCTTAGATGACGACGACGATGAGGAGGAGGAGGAGGAGGAGGAGGGGGGCCAAGAAGAAGACCGCCCAGGGCGTGAGGCCGGTGCGGATGAGAAGGTGGTGGCGAAGCAAAAGGGCGATGGTGCTACGGTGGCGAAGACAGCAGGGGCCCCCACAGGCGGCTCTCAGCGGCGTACGCAGGAGGTGGACGAGGAGGAGCGGCCGCCGCGCCGCCGCCTCGCTGAGAAGAGTCACCCCATCGCCGATATTCTCTCGCCCACCTTTCGCCCACGTCATCGCGCAACGCTGCCGCTTCCTACGTCAAGTCGTAGTGAAGGCGTCGACGACAACGAAAACGCGCTACGCGTCAGCGGAGCACCGCCCACATCGGGCACCACTCACGCACTGAGCAGGGACCCACGCAGCTTCTTCATTCAACTCGATGACGTCTCCTCCTCGTCGGAGGAGCGTGAGAGCGCCGAGGACGACGAGGCGCCACCACGCAAGCGATCGCGTCTCTCCGAGTCTCCCTCCCACGTTTCTGATGCGCATGCAGTGAGCACCGCCAATGCAATGGCTCCGTCTCTGGGGGCGTCGCCGAGCTCCTCGTGCAGAGATGCCCGCAACTCCGCGCCATTGATCATCGACGATGATAGCGACGAGGACGAGGGCGCTGAAGGGCAAAGGCAGCAGAGATATCAAGACAACATGAGCGGCTTCAGGGATGCCGCCGCGACAACAACGATGAGTCGTACGAAGCTGCCACGAGCGCAGCGGCTGCCGGCTCAGCCACCGAGTGAGCCTCGCAGCAGTCAGCCGAGCAGTCCCTTGAAGCCCACCGTAAAGGACTTGTTCTTCCCGAAGCGGCTAGACCCCGAGGTGCGCCCGTCCAGCCCGCTCTACGAGAGCATCCACGCCTATCAGCAACGCTACCAAGAACGGCAGCAACAGCAGCAGCGGCAGCGGCAGCACGACACCAAAGGCAAAAGCAGCTTAGGACGCACCGCTGTTAGCGCTGGCGGCGCCGTGGATGAAACCCTAGCTCCATCGACCGCAGCCTCGATGCCAAGGCCCTCTCACGACCGGAGCCAAGCCAGAAAAGTGAGGCATCCAAGCATGCAGGCAGCAGTGAAAGGAAGCACAGCGACCTGGAACGGCAGCCCCGGCCACCAACGCCTACGCACCGCAACGGGCGACGCAAAGGCTTCCCTCGTACCCGCCCTGCCCGACTGGGGCCGGCCCGCCGACACCCTCCTGCGCGACTTCTTCCCCACGAAATTCACAAAGAAGAGTTTCATGGAAGCGGCGCAGAAGGTGATGTCGCCGATGCACTTCTTAGAGCCCAATGACTTCTGGGAGGCCTTCACCGCCGCGGAGTTCGTCGGCGAAGGCAGCTTCGGGCTGGTCTGGCGGTGCCGTACCGTGGACGGTGACTTGGTGGCGGTGAAGTCCTGCCCCATCGTGCTGCGCACCAAAGCGAACATTGAAGACTCCTTTTCGGCCATACGTGAAGTTGCAACGATGCGCTTCTTAAATGAAATGCAGGTGCCTTACATACTCCCGTTGCACAGCGCCTTCTTCGTGCCGACGGCAGAGGCGCTGCCACCACCGGCGCAGGCCGCCCTCGTCTGGCGGCAGCAGCTGCACAAGAAGGCAGAGGCGGCGGTGCTAGAGAAGGAAGCGGGGCGCCTGGGTATGGGCCACGTCGCGCTCTCCAGGCGGGGAAGCGCCAGAGCAGCAGCAGTAGCAACAGACACGCCGCTGACCTTCGAGCAGCAAGTGGAAGCCGAGTTAGCGCGTCAGGCGGCGACAGAAACGCATGAAGAAAGGGCTGTTCGTGCGCGTCTTCAAGGCGTACGTCTGCCCCAGTTTTTGTCCATCACCGAAGACGACCTACGCCAGAGCGACGCGACGGTGTTTTTGGTGATGGAGCTGTGCGACGGGGACGTGGAGGGTATCCCACGCAGCGACGGCGTCACCAAGGGCGTGGCCTACTGCGTGAGCTCCGCACTGGCGGCGATGCACGAGCTCGGGCTCTTGCACTTGGATGTAAAGCCCAGCAACGTACTCTTCGCGTATGAGCACGGGCCCTCCCAACCCTCGTCTGCCGCTGCCGCCGCCCCATCGCACCCGAGCACGGACGCCATTAAGTTTTACCTATCGGACTTTGGCAACTGCCGCCTTCTGGGGCCCGACCCGCTGGCCGAAGTTGCTGAGTCCTACGGCACCTTCGAATACATGGATCTGCGCGCTCTGCAGGAAGCGGTGTGCGGGCGGCCCACGGATGCGTTCAGTCTCGGGGCAACGCTGTACGCGCTGCTATACGGCCAGCGGCTGTATCCGAAGTGTAGGAATCCCAAGTGCACGGAGGAGGAGGACCACACGAGAGAGTGCTTCGTCGAGGCGGCGAAGCGACCGGTGGTGCTGCCGGCGACGACGGCGTCCGTCGCCAACTCACCGGGTGGCACAGCAGCAGCAGCTGATCCAGCCGCCTCTGCCGTCACCGCTCCTTCGCGAGCACGAGAAGACAACGTGAAATTGTCTCGGATAAAAGGATGCAACCAACGCAGGGGCAGCACATTGCGCTCCAACGACTCCACTGCGCTGACGCCCCTGCAGTTCCTCACGTTGTCGCTGTTGCATCAAAACTGGGCGGAGCGGATGACGGCGGCGGCGTGTCGGCGGTACCTCATCGATATCTTTCACATTACGCAGACCAACGCGGCGGAGGACAGCGAGGAGCGCGAAATGCAGAGGAGGCAGGAACCGTAGAATGGACGTGCATCACCGTGTTCTCCCTCTTCATTGCCCAGAACTAATGCCCTTGTGTGTGTGTGTGGGGGTGGGTGGGTGGGTGTGTCTATCAACGCGTGAGCATGTTGTTGCGGTGGATTGCCGTGCAGAGAGCACCTGGGCATGGGGGGGGGGGGGG
>LJSK01000080.1:11905-39042 GCA_001299535.1 Leptomonas seymouri
GGGGGGGGGGGGGGAGAGGTGCCTTTCACCTATTCGTGGCTGCAGCACCGGTGTAACTGTCCAAAGAATTATATGAGATGAGATGAGAAATGCTCCTGTACTTCTTAAGTACTTTACTGTTTGACTGTGGAGAGAGAGAGAGTCTGATGAAAGACACAGCAATGGGCGTGCTGCTGTTTGCGACTGCTCGAGTGGGCGATGGGCGGGCAGCACGCCGCTGCGTCATCACTTATGTGCGTATTCTTTCTGTATCGCTACGCGGCCGACGGCCTCACGCCTCTCCCCCTCTTTACTGGTCCTTCACAGCCCCACTCATACTGACACACACACACAGAGACACGCATATATATACATCAAGAAGAGGAGAGAGACACTAAATGAAACGACTTGCTCACGTCTCTCTCGCGGCCCCTTTCGGCGTCGCAACGACTGCGCAGTGTCACACGCTTTACGCCTCCGCCGTTCTCCGCGGTGGGGGAGGGATGGCGTCGTCCTCCTCAGATACCACAGCCGCATCAGCATCACCTTCCCCGTCGTCGTCGTCCGCCTCTGGCAGTGGGGGTGGTAATGCAAGTCGCACTCCGCCGCTCTACGACCCTGCGGTGGTGCGCGGTGGTGTTGCAGGCGGGTACGCGCCTGGTGTCTCCCCTCACACCTCCTCCCTAGCCAGCCACACACCACCCCCTCGAAGCCACATGACGACACCCGCTGCCTCACCGGGCGGAGTGCAGTACACACGCAAGCGCCAGGAGGCCGCTGAGGAAGCGGAGCTGCGCCGCCGGATGGTACAGCGGGCCACAGCGGAGCAGCGGGCAGGGGTAGAGCCGTTGCCGCGCCGCAGCGCCGACACCGTCAGCGAGCGCGAGAGGTGGTGGCCAGACGAAAACCAGGGCTGGTCCGGTCAGATGTTTGCCTCGCCCTTTGACAAGAACAAGAAGAAGACGGAGGGGATGCTGGTGCCAGAGTTGAAGGAAGTCTTCAGTCCAGAGAAACCCCTCGAGCTGAGTTACGAGGGCGACAACTTCTTCATCCACGCGGACTTCCACATGGCAGACGAGACGTTCGAGGAGACGCGCCGCTTCGTGCCACCGCCCAGCTTCGACCCGGCGGTGGACGAAATCGATGGCGACGGCTTCACCGACAGCAAAGTGATGTTCGACATTCAAGCCGCACTAGACGAAGACAAGAAGCGGCTGGAGGCGTTTGGCAACCCGATGACTGTTGAGGACCAGGTGGACTACCTGCTCGCCCCGCAGCGTGACGGGCAGGAGAACATCCAGCAGCGGCAAGAGTTCAATGGATTCGTGCACTGGGGACTCCTGCACGGCGCCCACATGGTACTAGAGGAGAATCAGGAGACAAAGCGAGCCCACGAGTTCGTTAACCGCTACATGCGGGACATCGACCTTTTCGAGAAGTGGCTGGAGCACCCAAAGGTGCGCGCGCACATCCAGAAGAAGTTCGGCATTGACATGTCCGCCAAGTTCGACAAACTGATGGCACTGACAATGGCGATGTACACGCGGTCGAAGATCCAAGTCTACGAGGACGACCCGGCCGGCGCGCTCAAGTCTCTTACCGCCTGCATGAGCTTTATCTCGGAAGGCGCAGACTTAGCAAAGGAGCGTCACCGCAAGGCCCTTGGTGCCGTGTTAGTGGCACGGGGTATGCTTTACTGCAAGCTGAAGTCGTATGAGCGCGCTGACGACGACCTGACGCGTGCGCTGTCATTTGTAAAGGCGAATCGATCGGCAACTCTCTTTCAGCTGCGTGCGGAAGCGCGAGAAGCACTCGGACACATTGACGAGGCCCGCGCAGACGAGGAGCGGGCAGCGCAAATTTGGGAGGACGCGGAGGTGATCGCGCCTGGCATGGATGGCGCACCACGCAAGTTCGTTACCTGATGCACGTCGCCTGTTTTGTTTTGTTTTTTGGGGGATGGAGGCCGTTTTAGCTGGGCATGACGCCCGTCTTGCCCTTACCGTTTTATTTGTGTTGTTGCTACGCCGCTGCAAAGGAGGCGTGTTGAGGTGGCTGTTTCGAGAACCAAAAAGAAAACAGAAAACAATGAAAAGCGTATCGCTGCGTAATGCGTAGTTGCATGCACACCGTCGATTGCACAGCTGATTGAAGGCAGAGAGATCCACCTGCTCTCGTTCCGCACTTTGCGCACGCATCCGTGCCCATCAGAAGCATGCCGGTGTACTGGGCGCGCATTGCTGCCCCCCACCCCACCCCACCCCCAAGCACACACACTTACACACTCGTGAAACGTCTGCCTTTTGCGAAGGCGCACGCTGCACGCTGTTGCCTCATTCCCCCTCATCTTGTGAGCTTTTCCGCCGGCTGGTGCTGCTCTCACCCTCTTGCCGCTTCACTGCGCGATACAAACTTAGGTATTTACTTTCATTTTATATATAGTTTCGGCTCCCCCGTTGAGAGCATCAGCATCGCTCGTGTGAGGGAGTGAGGGAAGGAGCGTTTCGCTGACGCGTACACTTCACAACTAGAGACATGCGTGCGAGAGCGTGCCACATGAAAAGCGCAGTCAAGGGTTGTTGTTTTATCTTTTCAAGCAAGCGCCATACATAAGGACGGGGGCTTGCACCGGTGTTTACCCACCCACCCACCCACTCATCCCCCGTGTGCGGGTCACACCACGGCAAGCGCCATCGTGCTTGAGCCACGTGAACTCACACGCGGCGGAGGACACCGGTGCACAGTTGCTTGCAGCTTGCGGAGCAACCGACCCGCTTTGATTTTTCTTGAGAGGGAAGGGAGGGGTAAAGTCTTTGTAAAGCAACTTAGCGCGGAAAAGTGAAGCTTTAACGAGCAGACGCCTCGCGGAGTAGCCTGCAGACGTGGACGGCCTGCCGCACTTCCCTTGTTCCACTGCCTTGGTTTGTGT
Organism: Leptomonas seymouri; assembly: GCA_001299535.1. Taxonomy (NCBI): domain Eukaryota; phylum Euglenozoa; class Kinetoplastea; order Trypanosomatida; family Trypanosomatidae; genus Leptomonas; species Leptomonas seymouri. The sequence continues at coordinate 14,814 of LJSK01000080.1, forward strand.
TGTTGTTTCTTTGATATCTTTTGTTTTTTTTTTCTTTTCCCGCGTGTGCGTGTGTGTGCCTCTGCGCGCCCCCGGCCAAGCACTCCCGTGCACCCGCCTACACACTCACATACATAGATATATATATACATAGAAGTTCAGCAGGCTTGCCTGGTTTCATTTGGCTCTCTGCTCCGCCTATAGACGTGAGGCCGGTACAACACCAACGCCCATCTCGCTTGGATTCTTCCTTATCAATCGCTAACGTCTCCTTCTGTTTTTGTGGTGGTGGCGGTGGTGGTGGTGGCCGCATACCCCCTTCCTGTTAATCTCCGTTGAGAGAGCCATGCTGAGGCGGCGCGTGGCGGGCCCACGCTCGCCGCACCCTGTCCTCTTGAGGATCTTCTGTTTCCCTAGCGCCAGTAACGGCTATAGTCGCGTGCGGTGCGGTGGATGTGGCCGTGCTGCCCTCTGCACGTCTACTCGATATCTGTCAGCCGCTTCATCATGCGGTGGTGGCAGCAGCCTTTTTACGGCCTCACCGTCGCTGCTTTACATCTACAAGCCCCCGGGCACGAGCAGCAATGAGACCAGCCGACTGCCCTGGTACCACAGGACCTCTAGCACCACCGCAGCCCCCGACGCAGCAGCGGCGTTTTCAAGCGAGGGGGCAGTAGGACCAGCCCCACATAGCCCTTCGCCGCTACATCAACAAGCCATCTCCTCCATTTTGAAGTCAGCATCCACGAAGATTACTTCGCCAGCATCAGTGGCCGCGGCAGCTGCTTCACCTAGTGCAGCACACCCGCACCCGCAAAGCAGCCACAGCACTGCTTTTACCGTAGCGCCAGCGCAGGCCCAACCGCAAAGCATAGCCGTCGGCGCCAGCGCAGCAACAGCACCGTCCTCTTCCCCTTCATCCCCCTCACCGCCATCATCATCCACAGAACCGCCATACGCCTTCGCTTCGGCGGCGGCCCAGGCGATCACCTCAGCCGCTACCGCTGCTGCCCTCCGCCGCGGAGACAGCGGTGCACTGCGGCTAACGCCGGCGCGGCGCATGTCCGCCATCAGCGGCCCAACGTTAGACGCCCGTGTGGAAGACATCGTGAAGGTCGAGGAAACTCTCGCGTCAGAGCTCACACTGCCCAAGGTGGTGCAACTCCTCATCGACCCCCAGGCCGAAGGCGTCGAGAGGATTACGATGAGCGAGCTTGCCGCAATGCAACCGAAGCGGCAGCTGCTGGCGGTAGGGGGCAAGAAGGAATGGCTGCAGTGGATCCAACAGAGCACCTACTATCAACAAGCCACCCGTTTGGCTGCGGAGTCGCCAGCACAAGACTTGGCGGCGCTGCAGCAGGCGGGCATTCACTCTCTCCAGCAGTGGCTCGAGCACCCGCAGCTGGTGAAGGTGTCTGCGCGTACCCGCAGTGCCCTCGACACCGCTGTGGAGCAGAGCGTCGAGGCCTACATGTCTGAGGTGGCCCAGCTGGTGAACACAAGCAACGCGGTTGACGACACCTTGACGCACTGGGTGTCGGATGTGATAGGGAAATTTATTTTAGACTCGCTGCAAGTGCCTCTGGACCGTGCCTCCCAAGCTATGTGGAATGCGCGAAAGGATTGGATGCCGGCTGAGGTGGTGTGCAGCCGTGGTGCGGGCGGTACCACCGGCAGCACACCGTCACACTTTGCTGGCCCAGCCACGGCGAATCGAGGAGCCGATGTGACCGGTGGTGGCGCCCCGCAGAGCGCGGAGTCACGTGTGCTTAGCGAGGTACTCAGCAGCGCACCTGACGGTCGTAATGGCTCTGGATCTCCCCCTCCGCGGCAGCGGCACGTCCTTCGGCCAGGCGAGGCCTGCACGCTCGAGCACTACCTACGCTTCCTGCAAAAGGTAGTGTCGAGTGTGCGGAAGGACTACGTGGCGAACCACGCCGCCATGGGACGCGGCGTCGGCGGCCGTGGTGACGAGCAGGCGGAGCAGGAGATCATCGAGCGCTCGCATGGCGTCATCGCGGCAGCTTTCACGCAGCTGCTAGAGCAGGCCGTCCTCCATCAGCTTCCGCCAGAGCTAAAGACGCTTCAGCACAGCGGCTACCTCGCACTGGATCGCGTGCCCGGCTTGCTGAAGCGGGCCGGCAGCCTCCTGCATCTACGCGCGGTGCCGGTGCGCTTCTTCGTCTTCCACAGCTCTGTGGAGGAGGCCGCTGCGGCCGCCGCCGCGGCGGCACGTGGAGGCAACACGAGCTCTCGTCATGACGCCACCACCGGTCTATCCCTGGACGTCCCCCTGTTCTACCCACCCGGCACCTTCCTCAGTGGATCCAACTCCATGGATGTGACCTTGGGGGAGTGGTCGGGCCGACCGGACCCGCCCTCCTCCACCGCCGGCGAGAGCGGCAACGTGGTGGACGATGCAACAGAGCAGGAGTACCTATCGATGCTGCACCGACTGCGCCGCCGGGTGGACATGCTTACTGTGACCTCCTTATACGAAGTCATCGCGCAGCCCCACCGCTACGGCGGTAACGGCTTCAGTGCGGTGGAGGCGATTGGTTTGCGTCAACTCTTTGGCCCCGTGAAGCTGCTGGAGGATCGGCTCACCACTGCGCTGCACTACCCGGCTGCCGCGGCAGACAAACCGATCCACTTCGTGGAAGCCGGTCCGCTGTCGGGCAAGACGGCCCTCCTGGAGCAGCTGGCGGAGCGGGCCTCGCGGCCGGGCGACAAAGTCGTGCTCGTGCGTTACAGCGGATCCGCCACGCCTTATCTGCCTGACCTCGATGACCACCCGGTAGCCTTTGCGGCACGCTTTTGGTTCCGCGTCGCGCTGGCGTCGTGTCCGTACCTGATCCGCACCGAAGAACTCTACTCTCGCGCACCGCGCAGCGTGTATTGGTGGGGACACAAGAAGAACTGGTCGTGGGAGCGCTACCAAAGCCTTCTGCAGTCTGCGCAGAACGCAGGCGCCGGGCACCGTCAGCACCAACAGCAACAGCAGCAGCAGCAGCACGGTTCGGTGGCCTCGACACCGGCGCAGCTGGCGTCGATTCTCGTCGACGACGTAGACCGAGCGTTGGGTGCGATGCAGCTGAAGTGGGGAGACGCAGCCGCGTTGTCCGCCGCTGCAGCTGCGCGGGCGAGTCAAAGCGCCCTTTCAGGTGGGGCAGGGAGGGATCTAAGCGTTTCGTTGTCGGCAGCGTCTCTGCCAGCTGCTACAGCCGCTGCGCAGAAGGCACAGCAAGCGGAGAACGAGGTGGATGAGGAAGAGGACGAAGATGGAGACGGTAGCAATAGCAGCGGCGTTGCCCACCGCTCACCAGCGTCGTTGCTCGCCGCAACCGCCACCCCAACCCCTTCTCTTGAGCAGCAGCGGCAGCAGGTGGTCGCACTGTGGCTCTCCACGGGCAAGTCTGTGGAGGAGCATCTCTCAACCTGCTTCACGCAGCTCTCGGCCGCGGTTGGTCAGGTGAACTTTGTGTTCACCGGCACAGCCGTGGCGCCACTTCTGCTTGCCCACTGTGCCACCCCCTGCCGTCGCTACTACTTGCCCCTATCGGGCGGTGTGGGCCTGCAGTCGCGCCTGCGCGTGCTGCCGCTGCTCGCCACGCTGCACGCGCTGCACCTCACGCATCACCTGGACATGCCCGGGTTGCTGTACGAAGTCCTGAAGAACTGCCCGGCGCTGACGGGGAAGGCGCTGGAGCTCTTTTGGTCACACCGGGTGTCCACGATGGACCTCCGCACCGGCCTGCCGCGGCTGACGATGGGCAGCGGGTCTGCGCACCCGCAGCTGATGCAGAGCTACGTGCCGCGTGAACTGTTCGCGGAGCTGCCGCTCTACACGACGCTCTTGCAGCACCCACGCCGTATGCGCCGCCGGCTGGTCGAGCTGCTACAACGGCAGTTGAGCAGCCCCACGGGATACCTCAGCACAGAGCTGGACACCACGCCGCAGGATGTGAAGGACGGCCTGGTGCTGCCACACAACCTCACGAGCAGTCAGGTGCATCCGTTTGCGCTCTTCGCCATTTTCTCACGACAGGATGCGATGGATGAGCGCGTCTTTAACAGTGAAGGCCAGCTGCTGGATGGAAGCGAAGCAGCGGCGGAGGGAGCACACGAGGCGGACGACGAGGCGGACTGTGCTGATAGCGCCAAGAAGAACGGTGAAGGCACCGGTGGCAACGACAGCCACTTGAGCGACGCAGCAGCGGCAACTCGCCTGCGCCGTAGGACGGGTGTGGGCAGCAATGAGCGGAAGGTGGTGCGTGCCTGGGCGGAGGTCTGGGCAGAGTACAGGAGTGTCGTCTCGTCTCTATCTACCTCGCCGACGCGTAAGCGCGATGCCATGCGGATTCTCCTGCACGGCGCTCTGCTGCTGCGCTCCGCCGCGGTGGCCGGTGCACAGCTGGAGCTGAACCTGAAAGTCCCGTCCTACGGCTTCCCGCTGCTCGCGTCAGAGACACGCGTGCGTAGCAGCAGTAGCAGTGGCGGCGGCGGTACCCATGCCAGCCACCACCACCACCGCGGCGACTCGCTGATTCGCGCCCCCACCTGCGAAACGGTGCGGCGGGCCACAGCAGCATACAAAATGTTTTTCTCTAGCGCCGCGCCGAGCCACTTTCCCTTCCGTCCCATGGTGGGCCTGAACGGCGGCTGCGACGTGGTCTTCGTCTGCGGGTCCACCCTGGCCCTATACGACATTGTGACAACGACGGCACAGCTGCGGCAGATCGTCGGGCGCTGTGCGGAGGCGCTGCTCGGCGTGCTGCACGTGCTGGAGCGTCAAGTGTTCCCGGTGGATAGGGTACGCGCGGTGCAGTTTGTAACTGTGGTTTCGCTGGACGAGCCGCGGCCTGGCGTGGCCGACGTAAGCAGCGCAAGCGGCGGCGACGTGGTCTACGGGCGTCGTCGCGGCAGTGGCGCCAGATCTTCGCTCCCATCTTCCGCTGCGACGGCAGGTGGTCTCAGCGTGGATGTGTTCAATAGCCTCGCTGCCCCGACCGTACCCTATTACCTCGACTACGAAGCTGTCTTTGAGGATCACGTCATGGACCGCCTACGGGAGCTGCAGCAGGCACTCGGCATAACAAAAGACTTCCGCACATTGAAGGATCTCCTCAACGAAATCGAGCAAACACACCGGGTGCGGGTGATGCAGGATATCGTTTCAACTCCCGAAGAGGTCGAGTCCCTCTTTTCGCCAACGCTACTCCAACTGGTGCCGGATGCAACGGTGCTACCGCCGTACACCTCGGCGGTGGTGTCAGCCGCGGAACTGATGATGCAAGCCATGAAAGGTAGTAATAGTAGTGCGGTCGGCAACAGATCTACCCTTGCGAGCAGCAGTAGTAGCGGGGGCGCTGGCGCGTCTGCGGCACTGGCGGGTGGCGGTGTTGGTGGTGCAGCAGCTCTGGCAAGCGGTGTGAGCCGACGCGGTGCCGACGATAGTGCCACCTTCAGTATTGACGACGACGACGACGATGACGCGGATTATGTAAACCTCGGCGAGGAAGAGGTGGTTCCAGGGGCGGAGCTGGACGACGTGGCGAGCGATGTCCGCCTGTCGCGTGACGCGTCAACTAGAAACGAACTGTTCGTCGCCGACCACGAGCACCTGCACGAGTCTGCGGAGCTGCTGGAGGCTATTCTGAATGACAACTTGGACATGATGTCGAACAGCTCAGCACGGCTGCAGGAGCAGCGGGAGGAGACAGCGCGCGACCTGCGCCACGACCTTGTGATGGAGGATCGCATTAACTACAACGCCCCGGCTCCATCCATCGCCTCACCCGCAGCCCCGGCGGGCTCTTCAAATCAGTCGCAGGCCGCACTGCCGCAACGTGCGGCGGGCCCGGGCCGATGGGCGGCGGACGACGCTGAGGCGGATGCCCTGGCGTGGCTGCACGACATCGTCACACCGGAGCGCCTTATTGCTGGTCTCAAGGGCACCGCGCCGGGGGCGGGCACGCCCCTTGCGAATGCGGTCACCACGACGTCTGCTCCCCTGCCAGGCGCTGGCATCCCAGCCTCAGAGATCGCGATGCAGGCAACACCGCATCAAGGTGAGCCCTCCTCCCCCATCTTGTCAGCGCAGCAGCAACTTGTATCCCCTCTAGCGGGTGTTGTGCCACCGGTGATGTCCGGCCTGATGGGCCCCTGGACGCCGAACGTGGCTGCACCGGGTGGCGCGGAGAACATCTCCACTGTGTTTCCGCGGACAGCGGCGAAGCGCGACGACGGTAGCGGCAGCAAGAGCACTAATAGCAGTACTACCAACTCCCCTGCCAATGCGAATGAAGCGTCCATCAACGGTGCTTGGAAAGGCGCAGTGGAAGAGATAGAGGAGGGCAGTGACAACGGTAACGGCACTGTCAGCCCTGAAAGGGACGCCTCAGAAGAAGAAGAAGGAGAGAGCGAAGAGGAGGAGGAGCTCAACTTGCAAAAGCTTTTCGATGCTGTCGGCAGGCGCCACCGTAACAGCAGCGGCAGGACGACGGCAACCGCATCGTCGCGGCGGCAGCGTCACGGCAACCGCGCATCTGCTGGGCGTCGCACTGAAGAGGCCAAGCCGAAACGGGGGGCGACGGGCGGTAGCAGAAGTAAATTGAAGACGCCGCCAGCAGCCGCGAAAAGGCGTCGGACCTCCGGCGCGGCGTCCTCCTCTTCGTCGTCGTCCGCTGCAAACAAGAAGAGAGCCAAAGCCTCTGCCTCCAGCGGCAATAAGAAGGGCAGCACATCGAAACGGCGTTGATGAGTAGACGAATGCCTGCAAGGCGTTGGGTCTGCCGAACCTCCTGTTCCGCGCGTGCGTGTGAGTGCTGCTGCTGCTACTGCTGCGAACGTGCTTGCGTGGTGTTGTGGCTGTTGTTCATATGGCAACTACAATTACTTTGGCGTGTACCGTTGCATGGATGTCCCTTTACGATTCGCCCGAGTCTTTTTAATGATTTCGTTTTCGTTTCTTTGGTCGTGACATCTTTTCATTTCATTTTTAGTTGGAGGGGAATGGCGGCGGGTGTTCAAGCATAGAGTCGTATTTCTAGTTGTTTGCTTGTTTGTTTCTCTTCCGTAGTGTGTCTTCGAGTGGATTGTGCGTCGCCCCTGGGGTGCCTGGCACCACCATCCCCCCACCCTCTTCTCTGGCAGCAAGGAGTCGTGTTGAACAAGACGAGAAGTGCACGTGACTGTAAGAAGAGGGAGAGAGAGGGGGGATGTGGCAACTGCGAAGTACTCTAGCCACGGATCCAGTCGTGGAGCTACGCGCCGGTTGAATTCGCTTTCGTTGATCGTTTTAGTTTTTATTTTTGCCTAGTGTGTGTGTGTGTGTGTGTTCGTCAACGGTGCATTGGTTTCGCTTTTGCCAGCGCGGCGATATCAGCAGCGGACCCTGTTTCCACCCTTCACCTTCAACTCTATAGACGTGCGATCCCCATACATGCAACGACCAACAAATGTAGCAAGGGCGTAAGCCCACGAGCGGCTGCTCACAATTGCGCGCTGAAGGTGTCCGGCGCGTGAGCTGCGCCATTTGTGAAGATACCTCCGCTGCTCAGTACAGCATGGGCCAAGCACGCCCTGTCATCTTGACTCGACGGCAGTAACTCCGTCCCTACAACGCGCGGCAACTCCTCAGCCGCGACGTTCACATGATGGAAGTACACGTGTGTGTGTGTGTGTGTGTGTGTGTGGCTGTTCTCTTCTCTTCGCTTGACTTCGTGCCTGCTGCTCGTGCACTTATCCGATTCTCTCCTCTCCCATCTCACCCGCCGCACACGCTGAAGTGCAAGCGTTGCTGGTGTGCCTGCCCGCGCACCCTGGGAGTTCCGCGCAGCGACTACCCCCCCCCCTCTCAACGCACGACTCTCGCAGAAGGACGAGCCCTTCACCATAAGCCGCGAAGGCCTCCACTTCTACTCGACAGGAAGGCCACTTGAGGCAGTCTGTCCTGTACCCCAATACATACATATATAAAGAGAACGAGAAGAAGACGGTGGTGGCTGTCGGCACAGCATTGCGGGAGGTCACTTCAACAATCGCTTGGTCTTCTCGATAAGGGAGCGAAGCCCTTTCCCGCTGGTGGTTGCATGCTGGCTGCGCTGCAGTGGGCCCGCCTTGCATCCATCGAAGGCCTCAGCCACGCAAAACATAAAAACAAAGAAGAACAACCATATCGCAGAGGCCGTCCCATGGTACGCCCCTCTTAGAAGTAATTTCATTCCCAATACATACATATATATATATAAGAGAGAGCGAATCAACAAGTAGGAGCAAGCCATGTTCCGTCGTCGTCCCATCCACACGGCGGCAGCCGCCCTCACCGGCACCTCTACCATCGCCACTCCATCACACAACTTCATCACCACCCCGTCGCAGATTTGGATCACCATCACGAGCCCCACCGCACACCCATTCGTTAATGGCCACCCATGGATCCTACGCGTGCCGCTCGAGGTAGACGCGAGCCCGCCTCCCTCTTCGGCGTCGTGGAATGCAGCCGGGCTGATAGGACATGGTGTGTTGCACCGATCACGTACTCTTCTAGCACCGCACGGCGTATCCTCTTCTCCATCCGGAAACGCATCTACCACCGCAGCGATCCACGGCGACGCCGAGCCCCGTGGGCCGTACGACGTTACGATCGACGAAGCGCTCTTAGACAAAGAAGATGGAAGCACGAAAAGGGCAACGGTGCGCGACCTCGTCTGCCTGCTCGTCGATCCCGATGCTGGGGCAAACATCGAAGCCGTCAGCTTACGAGACTTCGCTGCGATGGCGCCCAAGCGGCAACTCCGTGCAGTGGGCAACGACCAAGATGGTCTCAGCATCCTTCTGAGCAGCGAACGCTATCAGAGTGAACGGGACGCGCGTGCGCTGCGTTTGGCTGGGATAACGACGGTGGGTCAGTGGCGGGAGCAGCCGGACCGCATTCCGCTCAGCGCCTACAGTCGTGGCGTACTCGACACGGCCTACAACGCGCTCGCACGCAGTCGGCAGCAGTCACAGAAGGACTTGGTCGTGGCGTGGCTGACGCGGACTATTCAGCGTGCGGTGGCAGAGGAGCTGATGGCGCCGCGGATGCTTTCCTCTGGTGTCAGCGGCGGGCACGCCACCGCGCAGACGCACGGAGATTCCGGGGCAGGCGCAGAGGCGGAGACGGCCTACACAACCACCTTCTCCTCTCCTGACAAGCCAGTGCGTGGAGAGATGATGAAGGAAAACGAAACGGTTAGGGATGCGGCGACGGCGGCACCAGCAGTGGCTGAGCCGCGTCGTCGCGGTCCCCGGCAGCGGCCCGTCGCATCCCCGGCTGACAACGCAAAGGCAGAGGCGACAGAAGACGCCGTCGTGGAAAGCGTGGAAGCGGCGGATGCCGAGCGCAGCGAAGAAATCGATACCGAAATGGCAGATCTGGTAGCAGAGGCAGAGGCCATTATGAAGGACGCACCGCCCGCCGCAGCAGGTGTGGATGCCGCGCAGTCGAGGGTGCGTGATGCGTCTGAGGAAGAGGTGGAGGAGGTGATCGAGGAAGTTGAGGAGGTCGAGGAGGTGCCGGAGGAAGAAGCGGAGGTACAGGATGACGCAGGGGGGGAGACTGCTGCAGCAGTCGCCGCCGCCACAGCACCCCCAGACACGACCGCCCAACAGAAGGAGAAGCTGGCGCGCCTTGCTGAGCTCATGCTGAAGCAGTTCAACACCGCAGACGGGTATCTACACCCCACCAACAAGGCCGAGCGCAAAGAGCAGGAGCAGCGAGGGGAGATCCTCGTGCTAGACGAAGACACTGCCCAGGTGGACCCGCTGGCGATGTTCAGCGCCTACCACGCGGCCACGGTGACAGAAGCCGATCCGGTTGGCGTGCGCGCCCTTAAGACTATCTGGACATCCTACAACAAACATCAAATGGCTCTCGAAGAGGCGAGCAACGAGGCAGCCGTGGAGTTCTACAAGCGCGAGAGCGTCAACGCGCTGCTGTACGGCTCCGTTCTGATGCGCGCGCTGGCGCGAGAGGAACCGGTGGTGGTGTTGGAGGGCACGTCGCTGCCGCGCTACGGCTTCCCACTAGTGTCCTCTGACACCCGGCCCTTCAACGCCGCCGTCGCGGCGCCCTCTTCGCTGTCGTCCACAGTGACCGACATGACACCCGCTAAGGTGTCAGCGGCGATGCAGGCGTACAAGACCCTCTTCAGTGATAAGGAGAAGCGCTACTCGCCCTTCCGCCCGGCCGTCGATCAAAACGCGGGTTGCAGCGTCGTGCGGCTGTCCGGCACCACGCTGCACCTCCACTACACCTCGGCGAGAGATCACATTATGGAGGAAGAGGTGCGGCTGCCCTTTGCAGAGGTGTTGTTGGGGATGCTGCACCTGCTTCGGCAGAAGGTGCTTCCCCGCATCAACGTGCTTCACTACCATTTAATTGCGACGAAGTTGGCCGACGCCACCACCGACACGTACTCCGTTCTGCGCGCGACGGCTACCCTCGACTTGACGAATCCGTTCACGAAGGAAGAGCACGCGAAGCTGAAGGCGCTGGCGGCCCCACTGGGCATGTCGGAGGAGATGGATGAGTTCCGCTGTATCGACGATCTTGTGATGGAGATTGAAGACAACTCCGGTGCCTCCGTCGTGCACAGCCTGCTGCACAACCGCGAGGATTTGGAGGCGACCTTGACGGCCACGCTGGCGCAGCTGCTGCCCGAGGACATAGAGGGTGAGGCAGGCGGAGAGAAGACGGCAGCAACAGCAGAGGAGGACGTCGAAGAGGAGGAGGACGCTGCGGCGGACAATGATGAGGAATCGGAAGTGGCGGTGCAGCCCAGCGCACGCGGGAAGTCCCATACACAAGAGAAGCCCCAGCGCCACCCTGCACCCCCTGCGGTACCCACGATTCGGCGCACTGCCACCTCCCCCCCACCGGCAGCAAAGGAAAGCGTGGCGGACGAAGAAGCAGAGCTCGAGGAAGCCATCTACACCCAATGGCAGAAGCAGAAGGAGCAACAGCAGCAACAACACCGTGCCAGAGGCATAAAGACAACTCCAGCGGCTCGTGCTGCCGCCGCGCCGGAAGTAGAAGAGGTGGAAGCCGAAGAAGAAGAGTTCGAGGAAGAGGAGGAGGAACTAAAGGCTCCTTCACCAGCAGCAACACCAACGGTGGCGCGCATGACGCGATCCTCTGCATATCAGCCTCGCCACCCGGCTCCCCCGGCTGCTGCTTCAGCAGCGGTGGCTAGCCCTTCGCGACGCAACGCTGCCCCTCACACGCGCACGGCGACTGTCGCTGCAGATGCGACCGAGGAGGAGGAGTTCGAAGAAGAGGAGGAGTACGAAGAGGAGGAGTTCGAGGAGGAGGAGGAGGTGGAAGAAGAAGAAGTGGAAGTCGTGACTGCACCGCTGCTTCCGCGCAGCCCACCTGGCCACCGCGCCGTTCCAGTGGAGCTGGCGGAGGAGGAGGAGGCTCCGCGCCGTACTACACGAGCGCCACCGCCGCATCCGCAACGCGGTACACGGCACCAGCCCCCAAATTCACCTGTTGCTGCTGCTGCTGCTGCTGCTGCGCCTTCAAGAGCACGTACACAAGTACAACCGGTTCCTAGAGGAGCAACTGTGGAGGAAGACGCCGGAGTAGAAATTGAAGATGAGGATGTCCCTCCTCCACTGCCGCAGGTGCGCACGCGGCGCGGTGGGGCACGCCGGCACTCCGCCCGAGCCCGCGTCCCAGTTCAGTTGGAAGAAGAAGCCTACAGCGCAAGCCTCAACGAACGTGGAGACAGCGAGTTGAATGACGCCGTGGCGAACGAGGATCAATGGTTTAAGAAGCCGAAGCGACGCTACGTTGAGTAGGGCGTAGCATTGAGGCGACGGCGACGTCCGGCAGCGGGTTTGGGATGGAGGGGAGAGGTGAGGCTGTTTGCTTGAGGGGTGGAAGACGATAGGCCCGCACATGTGCGTTGGGCTGTGCATAGAGTTACGGTGTCCTCGGCAGCACACGTGTGTAGTGTCTGCTGTTGGTGCCTTATTGGTGGTGGTCAGCGAAGAGGTCGCGGCATAGGAGTAAAACGGTGGGGTCTGCCGTGTAGCAACCAGAGAGTCCATCGCGCATTTCGCTCTTCGGTTTCGGCGAAATGCTGCAGCGGGAGGCGGTGATGCGATGTGTAACGTCCCCACCTTTTTGTTTTCGTTTTGTGTGTGCTGTTGCGGTGGTGGTTTGACACTCGAGCTGGTGCAGCCCACGGTTGGTTGGTCGGTGTGTGTGTGCGTGTGTGTAGGGGGGGGAGGCCATTGCATTTCCTTGCTCATTTCGCTTCCGCTTGCGGAACATAGAGAAGAACAAGAATGTTGGGAGTTGCCGAAAACGCTGCGGCAAGGGGGAGATGGAGGCGGGCTCCTACGGAAGCCGTCGGCCACGCGCGTCTCAATCCGACAACGCCGCTTTCAATGCATTGCGCTTGTACCAGCGGTGCTGTGTCGCCATCCGCAACTATGTAGTTCTCTCAGTTTAGCACCTCTTTCTCTCCCTCGTCTACGCCTTGCCTAGTTGTTGTTGCTAGTGGAATATACGCCTCTGCGCTGAACTGCAGCGTCGCTTCAACAGCCATACCTCAGCCCCCTCCCCCATCATCATCGTCGTTCCCCCGTGAGAGAGACGAAAATAAGAAGACACCGCCGACCCTAATCAAGGCCCAGACCACCGACTTAGCGGCTGCACACGTGGGCGTACGCTATTGGAACCGGGGAGGAATTTGCTTTTTAATATCTCGCTCTCTCTATAAATATATAAATACGCCTCCCGCGAATCCCAGCCAGACTGTGTGTGTGTGTGTGCTCGACATCCCCCGCTGTTTGCCCCGTTGCCCGACATCGACGCTGCCGCTGCCGCGTCTTGTGGAAACACTTCAAAGCAGGCGTGAGAGCGAAGCAACACAAACCAAAACAAAAAAGGAAAGGATGGGCAAGGCCGAGCAAAAGAAGAAGGAGAAAATCGTGGAGGACAAGACCTTCGGCCTCAAAAACAAAAACCGAAGCGCCAAGGTTCAGGCCTACGTCCAGCAGGTCCGTCAGAGCGTAGACCAACGCAGCGTGCAGGCGCGGAAGTCGCAGGCGGAGTTGGACGCGCGCCGCGCCGCAAAGGAAGAAAAGCGCGCGCGCGAGGCCGAGCTGGCGAAACTATTTCACGATGTCGACACGCAGCAGCGCAAGAAGCAGGAAGAGGCGACGGCTGCCGGCGGGGAGGGCGACGACCAGTACCTCTGCAACCCCGACGACTACCTCTTCCGCCCCGAGGACTTCGAAGAGGTAGAGCAGGACGACGCGCGGCTGGAGGAGCGCCTCGAGGCCGAGCGCGAGAAGCTGAAGGGTCGCACCGACCTCACTCCCGTCACGGAGGAATCGTTTCAGACGTGGAAGAAGCAGAAGCGGGAGGAGGCGGCGGCCAAGGAGGCGGCGCGTTTGCGGAAGGCAAAGGCTGGCGAGGGCAAGATGCGTGGTTGGGACCTCTGGCAGATGGACCAGGAACTCTTTGTGGATGACGAGGACGCCGACGAGTTCTACGAGCGTGAGGGCGAAGAGGAGGCGGCAGAGGAGGAGGCCGCGTATGATCTGTCGTAGCCCTCTCCACTGCTCTTCGTTAAGCAACTTAAACGGATGTGCTTCTTCCATGCTTGTCTGTTTCAAAGAAAGAAAACGGAGGATGAGGAAGGAAGCGTGCAGCAGCAACGACGGCAATCCGGCATTCCCCCTCCGCGTCTCTATGGCCATATGCTTCATTGCAGATTTGTTGGTGTAATTGGATGGTAGGCCTGCTTTGGCCTCCCAGCGCTGCCCCTCTTTGCTTCTTCCTTTTGGGGGCTCTTTCTCTTCGTGCGTGCACGCGCTTTAGACGGTCAAGGCGCGTGGTCTGTGTCCTTAGCCGCGAAAGAGTCAAGCGCGAGAACCCCCCCTCCCTCCCCGGTGCGTGGGGCTGGGCGTACCCGTTGCTTGATCAGTTTGATGGTATCCGTCTGTCTGTGCTTGATTTCCGTAAGTGGTAGTTCATGTTTGTTGTTTAACGTATATCTGTTTGTATATGAAAGAGGGGGGAGGCATTGAGAGGGAACGAAGAGTGCTCCTTTCCATGTTCGGGCTCTTCCTCTGGGATGGACGGGGGTGCCAGAGAGGCAGCAATGCATTAGAGTGACGCGTGAGCCAGCAACGCGTAGTACCCCACGTCGGCCTCGGCTCAAGCCATTCAGCGTCTGCACGCCAACACGTCTGTATGTATGGACACGTTTAGACACGGGCTGTGCTTCTTTCAAACAGACCCTTGCTCGGCACTGTGTTGAAACGAATGTTGTTGCTGTGGAAGTGCTGTTGAACAGTCGTCCACCACCACCATCTTCTTTTTTTTCCTCGCTGCCACGCACGTGTGTCGGCGGCACCCCACGCATCATCACATCGATGGGTGCGCCCGCCCTCTCGTGCACTCCGCGGAGCAAAAAGAAAACCCACGGAAAAGCCCTACCACCTACACGCACCACGTCTTCTTCCTTTCGGCAAGGACGCCACGTAACCTGAGCGCATCTCCTTCGTTTGTTGCTGCTCTGTCCTCCTCATTTTCTGTTGTTGTTGTTGTCCTCCGCGTACGGGCACCGCCTCCATATTCTTATCACTTACATCTTTGTTTGTATTATTTGGCGATCTCCCCCCCCCACGTTGTCGTTGTCGTTTTCGGTGTCAAAGCACACACACACACGCACCCGCGCGCACTTAGACGGCGAGGACTTCGACTCAGACACCGCATCTTGGATTGGCAGTGGTGTCCACGGCACATGCTGGACTTGTTCTAGCAGCTTTGAGTCGCTCCCAGAGAAGAACTTTGAAGCGTACACGTTGGTTCTACTTCTGTTGCTGTTCTTTACTTGTTGTTGTCATTCCCGTAAAGAAAAAAAAAAAATGAAGCTCCGCTGCTTCCTCTTGCGGTACTACCCACCGGGGATCACGCTGGAGTACGAGACCTCCGCTGGCCAGATAGGTCAGAAGACCATCGACCTCCTTCTCCTTAACCCGAGCACGCCATTAGAGCCGCTAGCAGATAAAATTGTGGCTGACGAACCGCTGCTAAATGGTAGGTACCGCGACCAGATCCTCATCTACTTGCAGCGCCTGGTGGAGAAGCTGATCGCCGGCAATGACCTCCACCAAACCTTCACGCTGTTTAAGAGCCTGCGGGCACACATGCTGCCGCTGACGAACTGCGCGTTCAACAAGAGCGGCACTAAGTTTGTGACAGGCTCGTACGACCGCACCTGCAAGGTCTGGGAGACGGCGACGGGCAACGAGCTGGTCTCCCTCGAAGGTCATCGAAACGTGGTTTACTGCGTTGGGTTCAACAACCCTTACGGCAACCGAGTCGCCACGGGAAGCTTCGACAAGACATGCAAGATATGGAATGCCGAGTCGGGGAAGTGCCTCCACACCCTCACCGGGCACGTCACGGAGATCGTCTGTATGTCCTTCAACCCCCAGAGCACGCTGATAGGGACGGGATCGATGGACAACACGGCAAAGGTATGGGACATCGAAACGGGTCAGGAGCTGCACACGCTAATGAGCCACACAGCGGAGATCGTCGCCATCAACTTTAACACCTACGGTGATCTGATCGTGACGGGCTCCTTCGATCACACCGCAAAGCTGTGGGATGTCCGCACCGGCAGTGTCGTGCACACGCTGCGCGAGCACCGCGGCGAAATATCCTCGGTTCAGTTTAACTTCGCCTCTAATTTAGTCGTCACAGGCAGCATCGATCGCACGTGCAAGCTATGGAATGTGGGGTCCGGACAATGCGTGTCGACGCTCCGCGGGCACACCGATGAAGTGCTGGACGTTGCCTTCAGCGTCACGGGCAACATGGTGGCCAGCGCCAGCGCCGACACAACAGCACGTATTTACAACACATCCACCTGCCACTGCGTGGCAAGCCTCAACGATCACGAAGGCGAGATTTCAAAGCTGGAGTTCAACCCGCAGGGCACGAAGATCATCACCGCCTCGGGCGATAAGCGGTGCAACATCTGGAGTGTGGAGACCGGGCAGATGCTGCAATCGCTGGTCGGGCACACGGACGAGATCTTCTCCTGCTCATTTAATTATGAGGGGGATACGATCCTGACCGGCAGCAAGGACAACACCTGCCGCATCTGGAAGAGCTAAAGGGAAGAAGACAAGGAGAAGTGCGGACAGAGATGCTGGGAGGCAGAGGTGGGGGCGAAACAAACAGCAGGAGCCCCTGCAGCAGTCATAGGGCTCCGTCCCCATCACCTATCACAGAGCACACAGTGGAGGAGCGTTCATCAAGAGTGAGTACGATGTGTGCTGCATACTTCTGCCCCCCGCTTTCGATCACGCACTTTCTCTCTCCTTGCTACCAACAGCCATGGAAACGTCGGTGGTTCCGCGCAGCAGGGAGAAGCGAAGGCATCAGCAGTTCGTGTACCTGTATGCGACTGTGCAAGTCCATGGTATGCCCAGGCACTGTTTTCGATTGAATCTGGCTTTGATCGCCAAGAAAAGCTTCCTATTGCCTCATGGTCGACATGCGCTCTGTTTGTTGTTGTTGTTGTTCCTCTTGAAGTTTGCGGGAGGCAAACGGAGGAAGCAGACGTGATGCGGTCGCGCCTCTGCACTTGGCGTATTAAGCCTCGGACACCCGTGTGCTCTTCTCGTGGTTTCGCCTTATTATTTGGTTTCTTGATTATTGTCCCTCAAGCGTTTCGACTATTTTTTGTTTTTGTCTTTTGATCAGCCGTTTGGTCATGGAAAACGTTGGTAATGTTATGTATGGTCTAGATCCGTGGCGGAGGTGTGCATCGCAAGCTGTCGTGTGACGACTGTGGGTGCGCTTGCATGCAGACGGTGTCGTGCGAAGACCCCCACGACGCAGATCCGCGCGCCTGTACCCCCGCCCCCTCTTTGATGTTACTTCGCTTTGCTTTTTTTTAAGCTGTTGTCGTGGAGGATGCCCGGGATCACATCGCCATCTGCCTTGGATCTCGGCGCCACCTCGTGCATGCACTCCTTTTGTATGAAGTGACTTTGGAAATGCCCCCAGCGAACAACGGCAACCACTAACATGAAGGAAAACGAGTTGTCTGCCCGAATTGGAAACGGCTCGAGGGGACAGCTGGTGGCAGAAGCCCCTCCGAACGGCTCGGCCTTCCCCCCTCCCCCCTCTCCCTAATGCAGCAGCGATTTATTTCTTGTTGAGTGCTCCCTGTGTCGCGCCCAGCGCTAGCGGCGCTCTGTCTCCTCTTGTTATTTCGCTCCGCCTCGCCTTTCCCATGAGCCCCCACCGCTCTCCCGCCGCCTCTCGACGTCTTCTCTCGCTGAATACAACGCATGTCCGTCTCGTACCCCCGCCACTCGCTGCGTCGCGGTCAGCCCCCCACCCCTTACATCTATTCAATACTGCGTCAACACCGTTTTTTTTTTTTGTTTTCTGTGGTTTATGTTCCTCCTGGCTGGCCGCCCCACCCCCTCTCCCGCAAAACTTGTTTTCCTCATGTGTGCGCCTTCGTCGCCATCACGCTGTTCCCTCCACCTCAGTGTCCGTGCGGTGCTCTCTCACTCGTGCGCGCGCGCCCTTCCTGCACCCGCCGTCCCCATTTAGCAAAGCGACCTTTGCCGTCTTCATCACCGTAGCGGCAGTCCCACACGCATCGTTGAAGTCTCCCTACGCCCGCCCCCGCGCCCAGCACACGCAGGGACAGCATCAAAACATATTAACCTAAACGAAACATTTAAGTGCACTTACCTCACCGCGGCATGTTCCGGTTACGCCCCTCCGCCGCGCCGCCACGTCTGGCGCTTCGCCATTTCGGCTACTATCCCTCTGCGTGGAGCGCCTGCACCTCCCCCTCCATCAGCCGTTACTTCCACTGCACTCTAAAGAAAACACTTCAGCGAGAGGAAGATGGCGCGTGTGCCGTGGCGCCCTCGCCTTCAACGACGCGGTGCGCGGTACAGCGCGTAACTGCAGACATCCGCACCGCCAGTCATGACCGCAGCTCGTTTCCGTCGGCGAGAGCCTTTACGAATCCAACGCCACCTACAGCGCTGCACTACTCGTTGGAACTGTCTCTTCCACACCTGCCCGAGCGCACGCCCTTTAGAAGTGTAGTGGGCAAAGACCCTGACACTTCTGGTGACCATGACAGTCATGTGCAGTCGCTGCTCGCACTCTCGGCAAGCAAGCCACCTGCGCAAGCGGATCCGCAGCAGGGGCAAGCGGAGTGGCTCCATCCACGCTGGAGCGCCTTCGTGCAGCTGTGCGACGCGATCGTCGCCATCGCCGCCTCACACCAGTCAACAAAATCCGCCGTCGCTCGCCTCTCCGGTGTCATCCTTCCTTGTAAAGAACCTTATTTCGCGGTGGGTGACCCGGCCCCGGAAGGCGCCACCACCACATCAGCAGCATCGGCCTCAACACTCTCCACCACCCAAGCTGCGATTCTGCTGCTCCAACAGCACTGGCACGTACCCGTGACGTTAGCCCTAAATACCTCCCTTGCGAACAGACATGTTGAGCGGGGCTGGAGCGATCCAACGGACAACGCAGCAGGCGCGTCGTCGCCCCAAGTTGAAGCGGTGGTCCACGACTTTACGCAGCGCCTTGGCGGCCGCCAGCTTCTTCTCGTCCGCGGGGACGCAGCCCCACGGCAGCATGACACGCCTCGCACCCCCTCAGCACACGCAGAGCTGCGCACCGGCGCCGATCTTATCCGCTGCGTGAGTCGTGCGTTGAACACCTCGGCCCGCACTTCACATTCGGCGTCGAGCAATGACTCTGCGGTGCAGATCGCGGTGGCTGGCTACCCGCAAGGTCACCCTTTGGACCGGGAATGGGATGTCTCCGTCGCAGCAGCCACGACGACGGCCGGCGTCACGGATCGCGGGAGCAGCGTCTTCTTCGACCGCTTCGAGAGAAGTTTTAACGCGGCGGATGATCTCTTTAAACGAATGGTGGTGTCGCACGTGCAACCGTCACCGTCGCAGGCCACCTCGGCTCCGCTGCCCGCCCTGCACCGCCTCTTTTATACACTGGGCCGCCTGCACGCCGTCCGGCAGCTGTGGCTGACGCCCTCGCGCTACTCCGCCGAAGCACGTGCAGCCTGCACGCGCCAGCTGATCGAAGACAAGGTGCTGCTGCGGGGATCGGATGCGCAGGGGAGTTTCGGGGGTGCCCATGTGATTGTGACCCAGATGCTGGCCTCTGCGCAGGAGTTTACGGCGTACGTGGACGACGTGCAGCGTGCCTTGAAGGACGTCGTCAGCTCCTCTCCCTCCTCCGCGGCCTCGTCTCATGCCGCAGTGAAGATCATCCCCGGTATTCTGCTGCCCCACCCCACCGATGCGCACGTTCTTCTGCGATCGCTCTACTACTCAAAAGTGATTCCCAGCACACGGCTTCAGCGCGCGCTGGAAACGTACCGCGCAGACCTGAAGAGTCTGTGGCGGAGCATCGCTGTGCCCAGCACCGCGGCCACAGAGCAAGGCAGCGCTGAAGAAATTCCATACCTTCGAGACGTGGCAAACGGATACATGTCCACCTGGCCGGGCGTTGTCGTGCTGGACTGCGACAATACAGTATCTGCAGTGGAAGCAGCAGTGCAGGAAGCACATGACCGTGCAGGCGCCCGCTTCGCCGCGGCCTGGATGGCGGAGACGGTAGACTTGCTGAGCGAGCTGCGTCAGCGCAGCGGCGAGCACACACCGGTGCACTTCTTCACAATGTTTAATGGCCAAGTTGACGTGCGTCTGGCGCAGCTGTTAGATGCCTACGCGGCGCAGCAGCGATCACAGCAGCCGCTGGCAGTCTCGATGTACAGGTGAAGATGGAAGGCTATCGAGAAACAATCTCCATAAGGTAAGTAAGGAAAACATGGCTAGGGCCACGACCTGACGACGATGGCGCTGCCACTTTCCTTCTCTGTCTCCCTGGCTTGGCTTGGCTTGTGCACGCGCAGGAGTCTGCTTCATTCATGTGTGGTCTACGCGCCACCGAGCACGCATCACTCTTGTGTCGTGCGTGTCGTGCGTGCGTTTCCCTCTGTTAATGCACTGCAAGCGCTGTTTAAAAAGAAATGGAAAGTCATTTGGGAATCCCGTAGCATGCAGCCGCAGGCCATGGAGCAGCGGCAGATCCACGGAAACACTTGTGCGTGTCTCTTTCGTCTCCTGATGGCAAAGCCGTTATGCCCCGCGCGCCCCCCCCTTCAGTGTTGCTGTTGTCAGCGGTTAAAGCAGGCCTCTGCACATACGCACACGAACCCCTGCACACACTCATTCAAGGCCGCTTTCTCTTCTGCTTTGACTATTCTATTCTTATTATTATCTCTTTCGTTCTTGTTTGGTTCGTAGCGACACTCAGCATATCGCCCCAATTAACGCTCGCCCGCCCCCCTCCCCTCCCGCGGTGTGTACGGCGTGCAGCCCACCATTCTCGCCTAATACGCCCTTCGCTTTACCAATGCGGCAGGCATCGACGCGTGGCAGCGTCTCATCTGCCTCTGCTGCGGGGGCGAAAGGCGCATCCTTCTGGCAACGGCTGCAAGCCCTGCAGCCCACGCTTTCTGTGAGCACCGCAAACATCATTGCACCACCTACTACGCCCTCCTTTATGTCGTACAGCCTCGTTGTCGTGCCACCGCCGGTTCCGGCGGCCACGGCCAGCTTTGAGTCGCACATCAGCACGCTGCTAGCGCACGTCCCACATCCAGTTTTCCTAACCTGTACCAGCTACAGCCCTTATTTCAGTGATCCAGCAGCGGAGGCGCACGCCACACACCCTGCAAGCGCATCTGAAGGCGCGGTCTCTTCGACGCAGCAGGCGCTCGCGTACTTGCATGCAGAACTCCCGGATGACGCAGGACTTGTGCTGACCGTCACCGGCACTCGCACGACCACCGCAGCAAGCGAAGGGCACAAGCACACGAGCCACAACATCGGTGGCGGCGGCGCCGCCTCAACGCTGACAGGAGCCTCGCAAGCCGGCATCCGTGGGGTGATGCACGACGTCACGCGTCGCACAGCTTCCTCTGTCGGGGCAAGCGGTCTGGAGCGTCAACGCGGCGTTGGGCTGATGGTGCTGCGCGGCGACGATGGCGGCTACACCCGGCGGTGCATGGCAGAGGGCATCACAACCCACGCGGATTCCTCGTCCACTTCACCCAATCCGTACGCGGTGTTCGCCGATGGTGCGGCGTTGCTGCGCTTTATCCGCAGCGAACAGATGGCAGAAGGGTCAGACGCTGTGCGCGACCTCTGTCTCATGACGGGTGGCTACGCCCAAGGTCACGTGTTAGACCGTGTGTGGGGCACAGACACTTCACAGAGCGATAACGACGAGAGTGAAGTCTCCGAGAACCAGGCGCATGGTACAGGCGCATCGGTGTCACACCAGACGCGCCACTCCCTCCAATTCTTGGCGCACCTGGAGAAGGCTTACGCCGACACCGAAGCACAGCTGCGCCACGCACAGGGCCCTCACGGCGCCCCGCGCCCCGCATCCGTAGAGACCTGCAGAGAAACCGCGGATGCTCTCCTCGCACAGCTCAGCGCCGTCCGGCAGCTGTGGCTGACGCCCTCGCGCTACTCCGCCGAAGCACGTGCAGCCTGCACGCGCCAGCTGATCGAAGACAAGGTGCTGCTGCGGGGATCGGATGCGCAGGGGAGTTGCGGGGGTGCCCATGTGATTGTGACCCAGATGCTGGCCTCTGCGCAGGAGTTTACGGCGTACGTGGACGACGTGCAGCGTGCCTTGAAGGATGTCGTTGGCGATTTAGCGAGTGAGCCGCAAGAAGGTGCGCCGCTGCCCTGGAAGGCGTGCTTGATCCTTGTTCCAGCGCTGATGGCCCCCCTCCGCGCGGAGCAGTTCTTGCGCACCACGCTGCAGTTGAAGGTGATTCCCAGTGCACCGCTACAGGCTGCGCTGCTCACCTATTCTGACGCTTTGAAGTCGGCGCGCTCTCAACTTGAGAACGCATCGTCGTCAGCTGCTGCTGCTCATAGGCGCGATGGCCGCCATGACAACACCGCCGTGGAAATCTTTCATAAGGCCAAGGAAGAAGCGGAAGTCGTGTTTCAGCGCGCCATGGAGGACTTCACGGTGGCACTCGCGAGCGAACTGCACGCCCTCGGCTACACGCACATTAATTTCTCCGCCTTCCAGTACGGATGTGGGCCGGCGATTGGCCGGGTGGTGGCGCGGCTGCCTCATTAAAGCCCTTCACAGGGTTTGCGGCTGCATGCGCCGGCTACTACGCTGCCGTGCCCCACAATGCCCCGCATGGCCCTGTGCATGGCGCAGGTGAACTCTTTGAAATAAAAAAGGGGAACGAAACCTCAGCATC
Organism: Leptomonas seymouri; assembly: GCA_001299535.1. Taxonomy (NCBI): domain Eukaryota; phylum Euglenozoa; class Kinetoplastea; order Trypanosomatida; family Trypanosomatidae; genus Leptomonas; species Leptomonas seymouri. The sequence goes on from LJSK01000080.1 coordinate 37,184, forward strand.
AAAGCACCGCAGAGGACGGGTCCTCGACTGTCTCGTTGCCGACGCGTCGCGGTGTACGACAGCGCGCGTGCAACGCTCCCTCCTGGCCATGTCGGAGGGGGGGGGTAGTGTGAGGGGGGCTCTTCGATATCCTCCTCGACTCTCTCATCACCCCCCACCCCTCCCTTGCAGCACCTTCAACGTATATATACGCCTTGCCTACTTCACGGCGGCCAGTAGAATGCTGAAACGATGTTGCCAAAAGCCCCCATCAAGAGAATCGGTGACAGAAACTGGTTTCGAGTGTATTCCTCCTTCACGTCAAACGAGCAGCGCGGTGGCCCTCTCGCTGCTCTCGCTTGACGAGCACAAACGCAGGAACCAGTTCTCACTTGGGCCTGTTTTTATCTCTCTTTTGTTTGTTTCCTTCATTGCCCTTATCTTTTCGATGGGTTCTTAACGGTCTTGGTGCCGCCTCGGCATTCTCATCTGCGTGCCTCTCCTACGGATAAGAGGTCCAGCGCTTGTCTCTGCGCAAGCCGCCGGCTCCCTCTCACTGCTGGAAGTGCCGGCCTGCGTACCGCTTTGTTGTTTTCTTCTTTTCCTTAAGAAGTACAGAAGGGAGGCACACGGCGGTCTCTGTCGGTGTTCAGCGCCACCACGCGGAAGACCGACTGAGAGAGCCCAACGCGCAGTGTCAGCGTGCTCACACACGGGTGCCAAGCACGCAACCGTGAAGTCTGACCAGCTATTATTATTCTCTTCTTGTTGTTTCGTACGGTTTGCTGTCGACTCGGAAATGGTAAAAGGAAAAAGCAATCGGCACCACTGTTTCGTGGCAAAGTTTTGCCATCATCGCTGCAACACAACCGTAGCTCTGGATTGGTGAGCGGTTGCCCTCCTGCCGGTGCAACTCTTCTTCGAGTATTCGTCCCCACGGTTCTCTTGCGGGTCGCATCGCTTAACAGCGCACGGCTCCTTCTACTACTGGTAGTACCAGCACCATTAATCTCTCTAGGCGTGTCCACTACTCTTCATTCCCTCCCCCTCCCCCTCCCCCGCCCACACACGCACGCTGGCGTCCGTTGTTGTCGTGGACTTGCGAGAAACGTGCAACCAAACAGAAAGCCGGAATTGAATCCTCACGACCACAACTGCAACTGTGACGGAACTGAACAGCACCGGTAGATGAGAGGAGGAGCGGATAGCAGAGAGCCCCCTCCCCCTCCGATTCAGTTGACGCTCATCACGCGCCGCTTCCGCCACGGCTCTTCGGGTTGCCCAACTTCCTCGCCCTCTCTGTAAATTCCTCGCCCTCTCTGTAAATTCCTCGCGGTGCCTCCACAGGCTTGTCTTCCACAAGCCCATAACGGTGTCTTTTTTGTCGTTGTGTTGATCTACTTTTTTTTTTAAGGTAAAGGAGCACCATCACCGCCATCCCTACAGACAGGAAAAGATCGAGCGATTCGCTGTTCGATGCGGAGCCGAGGCTTCCCTGCATCTCAACGCGTTGCTGCTCGCTTCTCTTGATTTTTTCATTCTTTTTCTTTTGAATTCTGATCGTTTTATGTTTCACAAAACCCTCCATACATTGGCCTGCATTGATTGCTGTTGTTATTCTCTCGTTGTTGTATTTTGTTGTTTTGCCTTCGTTTTTCGTTTATCTTTGCTTTGTCTTCCGCTTATGACGATTGCCCTTTCTTGGATTCGTTCTTGTGTTCCTTGTGCTGTTGTTGTTATTAATTCTGTGGAAGTCGCTCTTCCGCTGCTCTTTTCTTTTGTTTTCTTTGATTTCCTTCTCTCCCCCTGAGGATCTGCCAGAGCACCGCTGTAGCTTCTCCTCAGCACTTCATCTGTGTGTGTGTGTGTGTGCTTCGTTG